>JAAAKQ030118970.1:0-11659 GCA_010016005.3 Zanna intricata | reverse complement strand
AATTATATAAATAATTATATTTATTTATTAATAATTAAATTAATATTTATTATTAATTTTAAATTAATAATTAGTAATTATTAATAAGTTGTAACTAATTAACATTCATGAACTTGAATGTTAATTTGGTCTCGTCTCCTCTTGGCAAACGTCACGTGACTCGATTTAGCTTGGTTGATATTTCTCCTCCATTTTCTAGCCACCTGTTAACTTGAGCCAATTCAGATTGTAAAATAACCGAGGACACAATTAAAGGGTCTAGGTTGACAATCAAAATAGTTTTATCTTCAGAAAAAGAAGCAGTGGTGATGGTGTCCACAGTCGGAAGGTCAGTAGCGAACATGATATAAAGCTGGTGTAAACCAAGCTGATCTAATGGTTAACGCGACATCGCAAAAAAGCTGATTTCAAAGTCGAGAGTTCTAAGATTCAAATCCTATTAAAGGAAGTTAGTTACTTTTATGTGGATTTGAATACCAGATCGTGGATACCGGTGTACTTTGGTGGTTGGGTTTCAATTAACCACAATTCTCAGGAGCGGTTGACCTTAGATTGTACAAAACTACACTTCATTCGCATTCATACATATCATCCTCACCCTTTCCTCGATGTAATAACCTACGGTAGTTCCAAATGAAAAACAGAAAAAGAGAGAGAGCGTGAGAGAGAAAGGGAGAGAGAGGGTATATACTAATAATATATGTACTATAATATTATTTCAATTATATACTATTAAGATAATATGCATAGTTTGATCATCGCTAATAGAATAAGCTCTAATTAGGGTAATCACATTAGGGATACATATGTATATTTTTAAGAATATAAAGCATGTAAATATTAAAAATAAATAATAAAACCTTTAAATCACTCTATAAAAAGTAAACATGGTAAAAAACAATAATAAAAATGTAATTAATGAACTACTAAAATTTAAACGTGCTAATGGAATTAGGGAAGAAATAAATTTAATTGGAATTTTTCAATTAATATTTTAAATATATATTTAAATCAGGGTATCAAAAACAATTTATAATTTAATTTTCAGAAAACAATACAATTAATCAGCGGTATCTGCGATACTAATAAAACGTAGAGGGAAGAGTAAAGTGATATGTAAAAAAGATTTATTTTTTAATAATAAATTACTAATAATTAATCTTTAACGTAATGAAGATTTTAAAATGTCCTTATAAAATGAGGTCAGGTTAATTAATTACATCGTTTTTCGGTTTATATATAATATTATCTATTTATAAAAGACTTAAAACTAGCAAACCCATAAATTACCATCGCTATGAAAACTGTCATGAAATAATTTTAATTGTCACCCCCGAATAAATGATTAAAGCCGATATGAAAACCATAATATCCTATTTAATCCTTTAGTAAATTTAATCTTAAATTTATACAATGATTTAACAGAATTATGTTTGTCTCACGTTTTAACGAGCTAGCAGTAAATGGACTCTATGATTACTCGGGCATTCTCTTCGTGTACATCCTTTTTTGATTAAGTTTAAAATAAGCTAAACATAGTTTTTCTAGATTATAAATATATATTCATCTATTTTAATTTAACTGCTTTAAAACTATGCAAATAAATTTAAAAAATTACAAAAATCCTTTTGGACTCTAAGATATCTAATATTGTTATAATCAGCTTTCATTTAAAATCCAGCCGTGTAGAACTCTGCTATTTTTCTTTTTTGCCACAGTATTTAATTTGTTCCAATTTTCCAGAACCATAAGTAAATTTGAATACAAAAAAATTCCTTTTCGGCACGCCGGAAGGTGGAGGTAGATTTCACCGGTGCTAAGTAGAGGAAAAAATTATTTTCACCTTAAAGTTAAGAAAAAATTCTAATTTACTCAATAATAGTGTGGTTGCATGTGAAAAAAAGTTACAAAGTGCTATATATTTAGCATACGAGAAGCCCCTCTTCTTACAATTCCAGTAATATTTTGGTAATTCCTTGACGTAAGGGTTGGACATAAAAAAAATTATTTCAAACAAAAGTTTAAGGTAATTTTTAGAGGAATAACGACCACCATTAATCCGATTCGATACTGTGAATATTAAGGAAGGTATTATTTTATGTCTTCAAAACCCCATTTTTCCCACCCTCTCGGCCAGTGATTGACGATATAAAAAAAGATTACTGAGATAAGTTTTAGGTTCTTATCCAAGGAATAGTAGGAACTTTAAACGAATTCGATATTTTACGTGATAAGAAAATTATAGCAATATTTTGTTTTTTTCGAAAAAGCCACCCCATATCCACCCCCATTATCCGATTTTTTTCCATTAACGAACTCGACCTAGACCTTGGGTTTTTATATTTTATGTATCAATTTCAAAGTGATTGGCGCAAAATTACTTCAGTTATCGTGTCCACATGAAGTGAGATATTTATATATATATGGAACTGACGGTGGTTTTGGGCTCTGGGCGACGTGAAACGCGAAGATATGTCGAAATTTTTAGGCAGTCGAATCATGCTACCCATTATAACAAGTAGCTTCTTATGAGATATTGACCTAAAAATGACATAGGGAGAGAGGTTGAAATCCCTCAAAGTAATGTAGATATATATGCATTCGAGTATGTATACATATCTTATACAGGTTATGTAAATATATAATAAACATTGATAAGTGTATTCAAACATGAGTCAAGAAAAATTTATATTGTTCAGTACACAAACACTAAAAAAAAAGATAGTTTTATTGATCACACAAAGAATAACTAAATATTCAAGCAGAGAAACAATGAAGTAGTGAAACAAATAAAAGAACTAACAAACGTAAGTGGTGAAACGAAATGAAGAATTTTGACAATGTAGCCTATAGTGGCTGATTCAACTCAAATCTCGGACAGCTTACAGATCTAATGTATGCAATCGCTTTATGTTCCTTAGGTCTTTGCTACTGTCCAGGAGCTTAATTGCGAGCCAGTTCACAGATTTTTTCAGTCTCATTATGTATATTTTACCGAATCGCCGAATCATCTCTCGACGCTTGGCAATCCCAGATAGTCGGTTTCAGGACTGCTAAATACACCGATTGCTTATTAGGTAATGAAAGTTACGACCCCTTGTCCAACAACCAGTACATCTCCGTAACTTAAGGTTAAATTGCGTCCTTTTCTCCCTGACAAAAATCCTGCATGTCAGACGGCGTTCAGACGCAGTCCTAGGTATTTCAAGCTGTTAGCATGCGTGATGAAAGTGCCATTAATTTGACTCTGCAGGCAGTCACCAAACGTGACATAAGGCATGAGGCCGAATGGCCTCATTCGTTAATTAAATTCAGCCTTCGTTAATTAAATCCAGTATAGTTTGTAGTTCAGCAGAAGCTACGTACGTAGAGCGAGCAACCACAGCCAGGATCGCCGAGTCATCTGCATGACTGTGATGTTCTTTTGAGACTGTAGTTGAAGACCGAGTATAGAACCGGCCCTAGAACTGAGCTCTGACGAACACCCGACCAATAATGAAGGAATTCAGACAATTTATGATTCCTTCTAGGTATCTATGTAGGATCAAATAACAAGTCTGAAGAAGGCTCTTATTCAATTTATAGAATAGGCCAAGAAGCCGACTTTATTAAATACCTAAAACAAAACAGCCGAACCAAACTTTTCTTCTAGGCACTTGCTGATAACGTTGAAAATCCTGTGTTTGTTCGATTGTTGAGTTACCACTTCTGAAGCTGAATGATGTTCTCGAATAAAACACTCTTCATTCAAAATAGGCCATAGCTTTAGAAGAAATAATATTTCAAATATTTTTGATAGAATAGGCAACAGGCTTAGAAGAAGTAGTTAGAAGAATTCTATTAAAGAGAAGTGTTATATACTGAAATGGCCTTGAATTGAAGCATAAAAAGCAATTTATTTGTTATAAAGTCGTATACGGGAGTTTTCTTTAAACGCCCTCATCCCTTAATCCCTTCAGAACCTTTGTTGACGAAAAAGGAAGACTCATAGGAATTGGATTCTTCAGGAATTCGATTATTTCTTCCTTATCTGCCCATCGTATGTATGCCAGCGTCATTTGTCATTCACAAGACACCTTCTTGACCCCCCCCCCTTCTTAACATCTTCTTTTCAAGGCACTTTCTTAAAGTACCTTGTAAAGAAGGTGCCTTGGAAATGATGGTTGTGATCTATTGAAGTTTATTGTGGTCTCCCATAATGAGTAATTCTTTTTCAAAGAAGAGAACTTCTCAAGAAAGTTTCTAAACGGCTCGTTGTTAATAGACCTCAACACTGGTATTAATTTACGAGCAACTACGTTCAAAGATGTTCTTTCCTCCGGCCTTCTGTAATATAACATCTCCTTCTGTGTCTCCTCTTAGTAGAAATAAGATCATAACTTCCCTCGTATAGGTCGTGCCTACCTGTTCTGTACATCTATCTTGTTACTGTTGTTTAAAAAAAAAAAATTCAAATTATGCTTGGTAATGATTTTATTTTCAAAGTTTTTATAATAAACATATTGCTATCCGAAAAAGAAATATATATTCTAAAAAACTTTTGTGTTTACCAAAATTTTGAGGTCTTATAAGAGCAAAAGTACTGAAAATATTATCGTATTTTCTCGAATTATAAGCCAAACCTTTTTCCTTATTTTAATATCCAAAAAATCGTGTATGACTTAGATTCGAACATTTTTTTTATTCGAAAATGAATTTTCCTTAGATTTATAGACCCCTCTTGGGTTTTTTTTTTTTCAAATTCCTTAAGTATTGTACAATATTACAATTTAATTAATTGAAAATAATTTTTTTTTTTTTATATTAATACCTGTTTCAATTTTTTTGCTATTTAATTTTTTATTTACTGAATTTTATCGTCCCTATTTATCATCAGTGTAGTAGAGATGACTTTAAGAATATTTATAAAAAAAAAAGGTATATAAAGAAAGTTGATTTTATGGGGGAAAAAGAAAATGGAAATAGATTGGCTGACAGAAATTTCACCATTGAAGAAACAGATGTTTGACGATGGCAGATGGCGATGGTATTTTATTTTTTATTGCAAATTTACAACAAAGCATTACACAAGATGAAAGGCAAAATGATTTCCCCCAGAAGATATCCCCAAAATGAGTTCCCCGATGAATGATGAGAAACCTTTTTCGTCAGCAGAGGTTCTGCCATTAATTAAAAGAGAAAGGAGTTTAAAGAAATTCTAATTAATTTATAGCATTTATTCATTATCAAAATTTGATTCATAATAAATAAATGCTTTTATTCGTCATATGCTCAATTTATAAAATATGCTCGTTCTAAAACATTGCTAGTAAATTTAGAAACGGTAAATTAAAATGTGAGTGAAGCCAATAATAAATTTACAATTAAAAATTTTAATGCATCAAATGCAAAATTTATTAAAAGATTTTTTATTAGACGGAAAACTTTAATTTTCCAGAAACCACCTACAATTTTGAAGATAAGTTCATCAAGTATCAGCAACATATCATTGGTCTTAAGCAAAACACACATATTAATTTAATAATAATGGAAACACGGATAGAATCTTCCACCCGTTTACTTTGTCCACCTAATTATACAGTAACTGCAAAGGATAAAAAATAAGTTAAAATAGTTATTACAAATACAAAAAATATCGTGTCGTTCTAATGCTACCTATTACGGGAGACCGCCATTCTTAATATTAAACAGGGAAAAATGGCCGAAAAAGAGAAATTTCCCAGTGATGAGATACTACGTGCCCACAAAAAGAGTCGATGAACTTTCAAAATTACTGTATAAATGTCGTTTGAAATAGAAGACCAAAAATTCTCTGAAAACATAAAACGTATTTATATGCGTATAAAAGAACATTTAGAGGATTCAGAAAAAATAAATTAAAGAAAAATAAAACCGGTGTGACTGGTCTCTGTTATGAAGCCTTTCAAAGACCGCGTAAGAGAAGAACGGGAAAACGGTTACTTTCTGCAAAACGTCCTCTAATAGCTTCCGGGAAAATAAAGAAAAGCCAATTTTTTCAACAATAGCGAAACGGGTCTCTATCGCCTCAAGTAAAATTTGAATTACGTAATATCCCACTCCTTTAAAAAAATGTAGCATCACAAATGCCATGAATGGAACTGAAGACGACCTTATACTAGATGATAATCATGACGTCAATACCGCTTCCAAAGCCAAGTTATGATAGCAAGAGAATGTGTTATCTTATTATATTTATTATTTATTCAATTTAAATTACCGACATGGAATTATTTTATGTATTGTTATGTTTTATTATTTAATTTATATTTTTACTGATAAAATTAGCTTATCGAATTATTTATGTTTTATTTTCCCGTTTAGTGCTACAGAGGGAAAGTATTGTAATCCATCCAATTTGGACAAATGCGACTTTCACTAGATCTTGACGTATTGACACCCAAAAAGGATGGATATTTTCCGAATGTTCGAATGTATTTGTGTATGTTCGGTTTCACTCTCTAAATCACCTTATATTTCTGCAACTACTGGACTGATTTTAAGCAAAATTGGTCAGTGTACTAGTCAGTAACTTGCTCTAGATATGGGGCATCGATGCCATTAAATTTTCAACCAAAAAAGCAAAGTCACCCTCAGTATCTCGAGATTTAGCCTAATTAAGGTTTATCTTCCTTAGACACATTATTTTAATAATTAAAAAAATAATATTTGCAAAATCGCATCCCTACCCCAAAAAAATGCTCTAAATAAACTAGCGGCGAAATGAGTATACTCGTACTGCGTCAATATTATCCCGTCACACCAAAAGGAGCGCTAGCGTAGCGCTGAGGTAGCACTGATGTATAGTGGTCCGCTATATTTTCACGTCACAGATGAGCAGTAAAATTAAATTAATAACATTTAAACTGTAAAAAAATTATTTAAACTGGCAACTATTACCACCACACTCAGCCAACCGGGTGGTCTAAAATAATAACACGACATGGTTAACGCGACATCTCAAATCAGCTGATTTCGAATTGGAGAGTTCTAGGGTTCAAATCCTAGTAAAGGTAGCTACTTTTATACGGATTTGAATACTAGATCGTGGATACCGGTGGTTGGGTTTCAATAACTACTATCTTCTCAGGAGTGGTCGACCTGAGATTGTACAAGACTACACTTCATGCACATTCATACATATCATCCTCATTCATCCTTTGAAGTAATACCTTACGGTAGTTCGCAGGATAAACAGAAAAAAGAGAGAGTGAGAGATAGAAAGAGAGAGAGAGAGAGAGAGAGAGAGATTGAGTGAGTGGGAGAAAATACCGCTACACCCGCGTGAATGAAATAAGATATGCGCGCGCCCATTAGTTAGAAATTTTTTTTTTTTACCTCGGGAACCACTGTTAGGTATTACATCAAAAAGTGAAGATGAATGATGTATAAAGTGTGTGAAAGTGCTATGTCTGACCGGTATTCGAAACCCGGGACCTCCGGATGGAAGAACGAGACGCTACCTCTAGCGCCACAGAGGCCGGCAAGGAGTTAGAATTATTGAATTAAATAAACGAAAAATATTATATTTAAATAAAATTATAAACAATTTAAAGAAGTTGTGTGTGCAAGCCGTGTATCAGAAAATAATCGAATAACGGGATAGTTTTACAACTGTGTTGTTGGCCATTTTTTTAAACAATCCATAGAATTATTTCTTATTTTCTGTTATATTTTATGTAATTAATTCTCATATTACAAAAATTCATAGGATATATATATATATATATATATATACATATATATATATATACAATAAATATATATAATGCTAATGAGAATATTATATCCTCATCAATATTTTTTAAATAAATATTGTTTTTTTCAAAAAAAAAGTTTGAAAATTTATTGTGTATCTTAGAATCGGAGACGGTTCTTATTACAGCAAACAGAGTAATTCAAAACTTTGTTATGTGCACGAGTGTACTGTACTTTTTTTTCATATTACCTTTGTATCTAAGCCGACTTAATTTATAATCATAAAATTTAGTGCGTAATAGCTTTGCATTAGATTGATTGATCCGATTATTTTTTTAAAAATAAAAACAAAAGAATATACTGTAGGTTTGATCGATTATCTTTATTTCCCAAAGGACTACTCAAGTTAGGTTACACTAACGCTAAAAAAAAAAAGCAATAGAACTGGAGAAAGATAGAGCTAATATAAATAGAGTTCAGTGAACCTATAACAAATAAGCGAAAAGAAAGGATAATTTTATACAATGAACTACCACTATTGACCTCTTTCTAAGAACAAATTTTTAAATTTTGATATATTACTTTGAAACAGGCGTTCACCATATAGTTACAAAATTTACGAATATTTTTATCAGAGATTTTACTGGCGTTTTACCATTTTTTAGTGAGAATTTTGATATAATACTTTTCCTTTCATTTTCAATTATTCGTAGACTTTAAAGTAATCTATTGTTTTCTAAATATATTTAAATTAGCTTTTACTATGTTGAAGTAATTCTGTATAAAATGCATGGTCATTGATCTCATCAATATTAGCATGTATTAGCAAATTTGAGTATAATTATTACGTAATGGTATACCGAAATTTGTGTAAGAATTTACACAATTTATGTGTACTTGATGAAAATATTTTTTATTTTGTTCATAAAAATTTACCCTATAAATTTTAACTTGCAAACATCACTAAATAATATAAATTAAAACAGTCTATCGCCCATTAAGAATTATTCAAATGTTTTCAATTTCGGTCGGATACTTCTGCACACCATTCCATTTTGGGATATTTATTTTTAGTTCTTTCCTTCCTTTCCGAAGTACAAGGAAGTATTGTAATCGCAAAAAATTTCGGTTTTCAGATTTCAACGAAAATATTCATTTTGACCACCCTGAATCCATTTTTAATAGTTATGTCGTGATATATTTACATACCATTAAGTATGTATCTCGCATGACTCAAAAACGATTAGGCGTAGATTTTTGAAATTTTGGATATAGGATTTCGGTTTTCAGATTTCAACGAAAATATTCATTTTGACTACCCTGAATCCATTTTTAATAGTTATGTCGTGATATATTTACATACCATTACGTATATATCTTGCATGACTCAAAAACGATTAGGCGTAGATTTTTGAAATTTTGGATATAGGACTTTTGTAACATCTAATTGTACACAAAAAGCCAACAAAAAAAACCCAAAATCCCAAAAAAATTTGGATTTTGGAGTTTTTCCTGACTGCAGTAATAAGCATTGCGAGCTTTCAATGACATATTATAAGAAGTACTTATTTTTATTGGTTGAAGAGTTATACCAAATAAAATTTTAATTAATTAATTATTTACATCTGACAAGGGAGGACACATCGGTGCGAATCACATTTCATCTTCTTATCTTTTATTTAAACTTTTTTTTAAAATAAATTTATTTATTAATAATAATTAACTTCTGATTGTAAAAAACTGTTTACGATAAATAATAATTCTAATTAATAACATTAAACAAATAAGAATAAAAATGAAAAAAAATCAGAAGTTATTAATGAAATAAAATTTTATGCGCTTTTCATTAAAAAAAAAAATCTCCGTATATATGTAATTTAATTGGCGTACAAGGAAGTTAAGTGTTGTCTTGAGAGTTTTTGCTTTAGGTAAATAAGTGATAATCGGAATAGCTGTAAATTTTTTTTGAGATATGATATTTTGTGACGTGTTTATTTATAATTGTAAGAGAAAAATCAATATTCATTTTAGTGTTACAATTTTTCTTTCTGAGAGGTTGTATTCGGTATAGACCTTCAACCGGTAAATAACTGGTCCTCCGATAAGTAAAGAGAGTTTAAAGCATCTTTCGAGGATGTTACTTACGAAGTAACATTGTTGTTATAAAAGAAAACCGCACGTTATCATTATTCATTTATATTTGTAATTTGAATTTATTTTCTTTCTTATTTTATTCGTATATTAATTCCGGGTTTCCGATGAATGGTCAGAAAGATTTTACTGTAATCCGATCAGGTGTGGTCTCTCTGTTCATATCTCCTAGGAATTTGCTTCTTATTAGAAAAAGTTTTTATTAGACAAAGTTGGGCGTTTTAATCTCTTTCTCACTATATAATAAAATGTACTAGATTAAATTTCTATCAGAAAGGTTTTTCAGTTCCTTGATGGTTCGTAACTCTTAGAAATTTTTATAATAAAAAGAAATTCCTCTACCGGTTGTAAGTTATGTTCCTCTATTTAACTCACTGTTACTTTTATATCTATCACGTTTTATTACTTTTGTTTTTTTTCTATTTGTAATTTTTAACGGGATAACTTAGTGAAAGGCTAGTATACGGTGAAGTTGAAGTTTTGAACGGTGAAAGCGAGAGATTTAAAGTTCTAAATAGGAATTTCTAAAGAGAAAAGGGGAAATAAATTGAATTACAAAGACAATACTTCTGTAGTGGTTAAAGTAGAAGGAAGTAGTCGAAAGCGTAGAAGGAAGAAAATGCAATTAAACTCATAAAATGGTTTAAAGCCTGGATCTAGATTAAATGAGACTTCAGTTGTTCCGATTCGTATATTATATTACTCCGTGTCAGGTGCACTATTTATAAGAATATATAAAACTGCTATAACATAGTTACTCTGAATAAAATAAACAATAAATTTTAGAAAAAATGTTTTTTTTTTTTTAAACTGTAATATTATTTATTCGATCTTTAAAATTGTATGCTGATGGTAACTGAAAAAAACAACGATTTTGTCAAGAAAGAAAGAAAAAGAGAAGGCAGTGCGTCTAAGTATTCTTTTTGTTTTTAATTTTTTACTTAATTATGTTCTGTTGTAAGTTAATAATATCCTATTTAAGTGATTCTTACTTTGAAACTGAAAACTGTAAGAAATATCGTTATAAATTTTTAATTTCACGTAATTATAAGAACCTTTAAAAAAAAAATAAAATAAGTTTTATAACAATCGAAGAACGCGTTCGGCTGTGAATATGTCATAACACACAAATCGTTGAAATTAAAATAGGAATTCGCGTCACTCCGTCCATCAATATCTATAATGAATGCAAATTCACACACACCCCCAATCATTCAAAAAAGTTAGTATGACTATATTGGATGAACTTTTGTACTTATGGTTTGCTTTTCGAGAAACGTAATATTATTATACATGGAAATATATGACGCATTGTATGAAATGAATCGTAATAATTATCCGTTTAAAGAAATTAAAATATTTACTTGAAATATTAGACAGTGATTTAATCTTTGCGAACGGAATTTCATTTGGTTTCACCCAATTTAAGACTTTGATAGTATATAGTGAACACGAATACAAATAAAAAATAAACGTTCAAACTAAAAAATCAACGTCATAAATTGTGCTCAACGCAAACTTCACAGTTAAATCATCGACTTCCGTAAAACAATAATTTAAGTGAATGAAGACTTCAATTTTCATAAATAGTAATATAACATTAAAAATAATTGTTATTATATTTTCAAAGAATGAATCTCATTAATTCTGTACACCTCAATCCTGCCGGTCTCCGTGGCGCAAGAGGTATCGTCTCGGCCTTTCATCCGGAGGTCCCGGGTTCAAATCCCGATGAGGCATGGCATTTTTCACAAACGCTATAATTTATTCATTTTATACTCAGAAGATATAT
>JAAAKQ030118958.1:0-25037 GCA_010016005.3 Zanna intricata | reverse complement strand
AGCATTAAAATTTTTTTGCTACTTAAATTAATTTGTAGTGTAATATAGAGCCAAATTAAATGAAAAGTTTAATTTTTTATCATATTTTTTTGTGAATTATCATTTTTTAAACAGATTGTAGGAATTATACGTTGAGTCTTGATAGTCGACCAGGTAGAATTATCGCGGTAGATAAGTCAGTTAAAGAGTTGTACAGTTGTGAAGACGCTACTGATGTGTTAACATCAAACACTCCGCCCAGCTCACTTATGCTGCTGCTGTAATCACGGTGATGACTACAATTTACTTTTAATAACGGGACAAAACCTCTTTTCTCTCTTGTCTTTTAGTTCCTATAACTACATGTACCTGCGTACCTATGATTTGATGAGATGTAATGTGGCCAGTTGCCAGTTTTCAGATCTCTTTGTAATGTTATTGGTAGAGTTGTTACCATCTTTTCTTTATCTCTTTTAATTCACTTACTTTATCAATTTGTAATATATCACAGTTCTTGACGTTTCATATATTTTATTCCTGTTTTCTTTGTACTTAATCCTTATTATATTCTACATTATTTTACCGATTCCAATGGGAAAATCTTATTCCTTATTTTATCTTTGTATTGTATCGCTGAGATGCGTTATCGATAGGTTGATTTACTGTACGTGTTTTGTGGTCGCCAGTAATACAACGTATAGGATAGAGAGGGTATTTTCTCTCTTAGTGTAAATAAGTGGGAGATTATAAAGTCCCACTAATATTTTATTTATACATTTCACCTTCTTAATAAAATTTCAGCCGTTGTTAATTACTCCATTATGAGTTTAGATGTTGTATAAAAATAAACTATTGTGACACGATCATTTTCTATATTATAAATGAAGGAAGTTGTATTTTTTCTTCATCTAGTAATCTTCTCTTTAACTCTTATAACTCTTTTTCATTCATAATTTTCTTTCTTTGTTCTTTTTATTTCTTTTTAAAGTGTTATCGATTTTTTAAAAAAACTATTTCTCCTTAATTTGTATTCATTCTATCCTGTTCCATGGATTTGATTTCATCCAAAAGAGTTAGTTCCCTCTTTTGCTATTTTTCTTGACCGTTTTAAATTTTCTCTGTCTATCGCTTAATTGTTTCATTTTTGTTTTCGACAGTTACATTTCATTTCTTCCAACTTCTTGCAGATTTCTGTAGTAAAATATAGTTTTTAAGTATTATAATATTATTTTTAAAAATGTCGACTTTAGGTTCCTTAAATCTCGGCTAAAAGGAAATTTTTACTTATTCAGGAACATGCATTATAAATCTTCACAAAAAATTTACATTTTCTTTAATGAGATTAAAGAAAAAAAAGTCTAGTCGCTATTTTATTGGCATTGATTATTTATCTTTATTTAGCGAAAAAATAAAGATACATGAAAAAACTTAAAAATAAAAAAAAGAAGATATTTACTTTGATCAGCTCTACCACCCGCAATATTGAATCCTAAGGGACCTTTGTTTTGACAATTTGGCACTACTGCTATCTTTAGGAGGACGTAACAAAAGTTGTTTAAAAAATACACAATAAATTCAAAGATAGCTTTTTTGATTTTGGGGAAAATTTAAATGGTAAGATAAGATATATTTAGGGTATTTTATATAATATGGGATTATGTTTGCAAAATTTTGAGAAAATTGACTGCAATGAAGACTACCTACTCCATCCGCAGAAGGTATAGCCACAAACTTTTCTCAATGAATTGTGCAGTATACACAAGTTTTTGTACCAGATTTAATCAAAATCGGTTCATCTAGTCAAAAGTTATTACGCATCAAACACGCCAATTCACGTAAGTGCGTACATTGGGCTCCTCACACTCTTTTTATATTTTGGGTTTTCCTAGGTCATGAAATGTCAAAAAACACATACCCCATTTTTTGACTGATTACCATTCTTTCCTTCTTGCAGGCTAGAGTTGCATGCTGCACGGTTTTCTAGGGCTGTGATACCAGAAAATTATACGAGTGCATTTGCGAAAAAATTTTTCCAAAACTATAACATATAATTTCGCTGAAATTTTCTGTAGGGTTTGAAAACTATAAAGTGGAAATAATTTTGTGATCATTTTTTATCAATAAATTTTTATTAATACACCTGGGTTAAACCTAAATAAGGATGTTCGGTATTAAAAGTTAGCGGAATTTGTTAAAGAAGCCTTAACTTTTATTTGCTTATTATGAAAAAGTTTAATTTGTTGCAATATGTAATTTCAGTTCATCAACGAAAATGATCGGATTATTTGATCCCCCCCCCCCCAGTCAGGGTTAAGATTATACTCCCGAGGAATTGGGATGGATTGGATGTCCAAATAACTTCGAATCGTTTCTGTTTTGGAATGTCTTGTTTTATATTTTTTCTATTGATAGTTATTTCTTTCTTACCCATCAATTTTCCTTATTTTTAATCCCTTTCTCTTCGGTGGTCTTATGTGAATTTTGAATGAATACCAGAATTATCAGCTGTAGTGCGTTTTAGATATTTTTGTAGTTCAGTTAAATTGCCTTTACTTTTGAAGCATTAGTGCCTGTACGATAAGCTCAACTGGGGTATGAGGTATTTATCGAATAAAGAAGACCCTAACATTTTTTTTAGGGTCTTCTAACAAATACCTATGTATTTTGCCTAATACATACATGTAATACTCAAAATCTAGGTTCATTCATTTTTTTTTAAATATTGGGGATAGAATTTATCTTTCATTGTCGCCCAGTTCCATTGTTTTTCAATGTAGGTTTCTAATATTTTTTAAATATTACGTTACGGTATATTAATCGTTTTAACTCGTTTAAATAGTGTAAAACATATGCGGGAAATGTAATGGTAAATAATATGTGCTAGTACGAGAAAACGATTTGTTTTACTTGTATTGTGTATCAGATTATGCATTCGTTTTGCTTTATTACCGGTGGTCATTGTTTCTTTTGTTTTCAATTGCTACGTATATAAACGCGTAAGAGATTTATATACCGATTGGAAAAGTTGGAAATGATTTATCTGCTGCAGGGAAGTACTGTAATTGTAGGGATTGAATCAAGGACTTTGTGTGTGTTATTAAAAAATATGTTACATGCTGTATCCAAATGGGTTATTTTAAAGCGACTTACAGAATAAGATTCTAGGTCAGGTAGACGATTCATTAATCTTACAGTGAGACACCGCCCCTCATAGTAACCCTGTAATAATAAAACTCAATAAAATGATATTATTTACTGCTTAGCTGTTGTTGTGTCCTGGGACATGACTCATAATTACACCTTTATTACATTCTCTCTCAAGAATAGAGAAGATTTGTTATGCCTGTCAGTCGGCTTGAGGAATATGTCCTAATGATTCTTTTCCGGGACTGTTTTTGCTCAAATTCATTCTCTCTGTAAATTCTGTGTTTCCTTTACTATATAGTTGCTTTTTCGTTCTTTGATATCATATTTATTATGTAACTTTTTTACAATCTTCGTTCTTTCCTGTTTAATTGAAATTCCTAATCCTGCATAAAATTTTGAAATTGTAAATTTTGTTTTCGTTCACTTATTTTTTTTTAGAGGTTGTGTTTATCAACAATTAATAGAATGTTCGCTTTTAAATTAATTTTCTATATCCACCCGAAATGAATTGACTGGCACTAGATAGGGAATCTTGGAAAGCTGCAGCAAACCAGTCAAATAACTAAAAAAAGAAAAAAAAACTAAAAAATAACATTATTGTTTTTTTTTTTTTTTTTTTAACAAATTATAAACGAGTTTAGTGCACTTTCATTTCTGTTAGTTGCTTTTCTCTACTTGAGAATTCAAAATAAGTAATATTTATTTTTTTTTTTACATTATTCATTATGATTATGATTCAGTTTTAGTTAAGGTGGTTAATTTTAATTTACTGTTAGCTTTAGACATTTTAATTCTTTTTGTGATATTAATTGTAGGTTTTTTAGTAAAATTAGTTTTTAAGATTTTATTCTACTTAGTTTTAGTTTGTTTTAAATATTTTTTTTATAACCATTTTTATTTTTTTATCCGGGCGATAATAACGCTTCAGCGTTGTTCGCCTCAAAAAAAGAAAAATATAAGAAAAACATGTTCTTCAAACAAAAAACGGTTCGTTAGTGAGTTTTGGCTCACGAAACGTTTAACCCTGCTTTCTGCTCTCTCTGTGAAATTAAACCGTACTAAAATTCTTCAAGTACAATCAAGATGTAAATTTGATGGTTTTTTATGTAAGAAATTGAATGAAATTGGTCGTTTATGAAAAGAATAAAATCTTATTTTTAATAGTTGTTGAGAAATCTGAGGTAAACCATATCATTTAAAATAATTTTTTTAAATGGGTAGTAAAGACATTACTGTTTTAAAAACACGTTTAAAAAAGGTAAAAATGTTTAATTTTACCATGAGGGATATAATTATTTGTACTTTAATGTATCTAGGTTTATCTATAATGAATTTAGGTTTGTTATCCTTATTTAAATATGATTATTCCCGAGATATGTAAGCAAGGAAGGAATTTATTCATTTACAATTGTGATCTGGAGAATAATTGTTCCACGATTATTAAATATAAATGATCTGTTAGCTTCATTTCCGCCCAGGCTGTTATGTGGAAAAACATTAAAAACCTTTTTACTTCAGCATGAAAAAATACGTACTGTGTTTATTGTAAATATTTATTTGTTAGGTTTGCGTTAGGGATATTTATAATTTTAATAATTATTTTATTTTAATAATATGAAAAAGTTATTCCATATAAATGCGTACTAAACTGGAAGTTTGTTACGCATTCATTTGCAGTTATGTAGGTCTGCTTCCTTTTTACTACATTTTAATCATCTGACTAGATCGATTTTTATCTCGATCACAATTCGATTACTTTACTTAAATCTTTAAATTAAGTCTAGTTGAATTATACTTAGTTTATAAACTGCGTCCTTCATCTTAAGTTTTAGGTAACTTAATGTTCATTATATTGTTTGCTTTAGCTATTTGCGATTACGCTAATAACTCTTTTGCGTTAATATAATGCTGCATAAAATTTTATGCGTTGCTGAATTATTAATTATAAGAGAAACCACCATTTTTATTTTAATAGAATTGTACTTCCGACATACATTTATATTCGGATTATCGAATTCGACGTGTCTTTAAAATTTGTTTTAATGATTAATTCGCCATATAAGCTCGAAGCTTGTTTTAGCGAAACCGGAATTTGGACTAGAGTGCGAAAAATTTTTTATTTGATTGAACTTGGGATTTTTTGGTTGAGACACCGATCAGGTTTAGCCGACGTTTTAGGATGAGAAGTACTAATAACATATTAATATTCTTCTATTAATAGAAAACATTTTATTACGTTTTCGATTGTGATCTATGTAAAGTACAAGCACCAGTGTCAGAGACTTCGTCTCTGCTAATTAAAAAAAAAATATATATATAATTACCGTATAAGTAATTTCTTCGATGAACTTAATAGAGATGTAGGGTTAAATATCATACGCATTTTTGGTGAGCTCATGTTGATATCTGACAGTAGATTTCGATCAGTAAATAAGGCCGTTGCCTTTACTGTTGTAAACCTGATATTTGAGGCTTATTTTCTTGGGAATCCTTGTGTCATTTTCAGGTGTGACAGGTCTCTCACCTCAGATCTTCTACAAGCACCTGAATATAGAAGAAACGTACATATTTACCATTTATAACAAAGAAAAATCGTACTGGCTCATAGGAGTAAATAAACGATTCTGTACAATTAGACTGAAATAACACAGTTTATCCGGTTTCATCTTTGTCAGATAAAACATAATATTTATTTAAAAAATATTTAACACTTATTTAAAAAAAAAAACAAAAAAACTTTTATTACGTACAATCGATGAAAGTACAGGAAACGTTTATTAAACTTCGAAATATTCACGTATCGAATCGAATGTTTTTAAACAATATCTTTTAGTCAGTTTATTAAATTTTTACACTGCTATGCCTCTAATATTAAGAATTGTAATTACCTGGAAACTTTATGACTCTATTCATAATGTAAATATTTTATTTTATTTTTGTTCTTAAAAATAATAAAACATGAAAAAAAAAACTTTCTGCGCTTTATGGTCACTGAATTACCTTTATGCATGGAGGTTGTCTGTTCCCCACCGCTTACTACCGTCACAACATTCTAATGGTTTACGCTTAATAATAACGACAGTGGTGGTTGTAATTATTTACGGTTTAATTCTTTGTTATTGACTGTAAAGAATTGATGTTCGCTTACAATAAACATTTTTTTTTTTATTACTCACTGTCAGTTATAAATATTAGTGAGAGTATTCCGTTTTTATGTTTAATAATAATAATATTATTAAATTGATTTTTGTATCGATTTAAACCATTATTTATTTGTTTAATTTTAAAAGATGTACTGTCATGCGGTGCATGTTTTTACTAAATTGTACATAATGTTTCGTTAATCTACATTTTGAATTTTAAGTATTAAAGTTATTTACAGTATTTATCTTTTATTACACATTTAAATGTGTAACTAAATATTTAAATTACAAATTCTTTTTAAAATGGATCCAGGTATATTAAACGGTGAAAAGATAAAAGATTTTGATTCGTGATTCACTAAAGAAAGTTCAGAAAATGAACTCTTTTCTTTTCTGTTAATTACAGCTGTTTAAAATTTAATTCAAGAAAGATAATTTGAGTTACTGCACCTAAAATTTTTGCGACAAAAGGATTCCAAATCAATTAATATGTTTCCTGGTACATTGAGAGTCATAGGACGTATTTTCCTGTAAATTAAAGGAAAATTGATTATCCTTTTAGTGATTATGCTACAGTTGTGCCCAGTGACAATTCTGAATCAGGATTTTGATCTCAGTTTATCATTGTAATAAATACTAAGTAAATAGTTTTAAAAATTCAGTTTAGAAACGTCATTCTTTACCTTTAAATCGGTATCTGTAACGATACTTATGTACCATACAGACTGAATTACATAAACGCTTTAAACTGAAAGATAGTTGATTACCATAATATGTAATTATCATCACTTTAACTATTTTCATAACTATTTTTCAACGCCAGGAAAAATCAAATTCTTTGCGAAACGCCCAAAGAAATATAAGTTTTCCAAAATATAGGATTATTGAAATAAAATTTATGAAGTTTTTTATTCCGGTTGGGTTTAATTTTAGATTATCATGAAATAATGAAAATATGGGACACGATATCACGAATACAATTTTTTTTAAAAATTAAATTTAAAAATTTTGCGTTCTAAAGATTACAAATTCGAAGCCTCCTGAATCATAAGCCAGATTTAAAAAAAAAAACATTGTGGTTTTTCATGAGAGAAAGCCTAGTTATTGTTAAAAGTATTTTAATGATATTACCTCTTGTGTAATTTTTGTCATCCGGATCAGCGGTACATTGTCGGTTTTACCGTTTAATTTGTAATTCTTCGTGCGTTAGCTCTGTGTATTTAGAAAAAAAGAAATGTACAAATATTTAAATAGTATAGAATATTGCGTCGAAGTTTTCTCTTTTTTTAAATTTTATTGGCGCATAAATCTTAAGCTATCATAAGGTAGTTTGTATGCCGTTCCCACCTCCTGTGCTCCGTATGGTGCAGTCAAGTATGAATATAAGTGAAGAGTCAGCGAGAAGATACGAAACGGTGTGAAGTTAGGAAGTGGGGTCGATGACTGTAGGAAGAAGAGGAGGCCTCCCGGTGGAGGATGCCGTCTGTAGTAAGATGTGGTCGGTAGTGGGGGGCGGGAGGAGGTAGTGGTCAGGCGGTCGAGAGCTGGATAACCAGGTCTGTCGCTCAAGGGTCCGGTGTGGGCCGCCCTCTGTTTTCGTATGGAAATGAGATGCCGCGCTGCTCACACGGGCCCAAGTCTTAAAGAATTTTCTGCTTGTTAGGATCGTGATTAGCTCGGTCTCCGCAGAGCTTTCTTTGAGATATCAATCCTTCCTCCTCGTATCCTTCGCTTCTTCTATCATCGACCGGTCGGTTATTTACACTAACCTTGCGCTCGGATCGGGGATAGATTCTCCACGCGTTCCACCGGTGTTGGTTTAACGCTGTTTACTCGCCGCAACAGATTCTTAATATCGTAATTAAAATGTCTTATAAAAAGTTTAAGAGCCACACACACGCTCGCACTTACACACACGCCGTCTCGACTCGCACCGCTCGTTAATGCCGTCGGATCTTTAAGCCCCATCGACGCCGACCGCACGGACCCTGCCGGCTCCGAGCACCTTTCTTAATTTATCACACCTTCTTTGTCGTCGCTGCGTTCCCTATAATCGATGTCGAACACTGTTAACGAACGAACAGAAGAATTGTTTCGACAGAATCGTACAGTCTATGCGGTCCAGCATATACGATCTAATCGCATAATACTGGTACGTTTTAAAAATCTGAAGGTGGTCTATTCTACTTGTCATATAACCTAATTCTGTCTGGATATCGCTCTAATTACCATGCTCAGTTTTAAAGCTATTAATTCATTTGTGTAATTTTATTTAATGTACGTCTGCAGCGATAATTATAGAATTGAAAAAAAATGTTTTTGAAGAGCAAAAAGTTTGCTTATTCATAATTACAAGAATTGATTGTTACCATTTCGTTACACTGTGTGGTTTTATTAGATTCAGTTAATGTATTATTCGAATACTTTATCTAAGTATTTTACATTCTTTTATTTTAAAAATACTGCAAGAATTTGTTTTCATAACCACTGTTTATTTTATGGCCTTATAGTTGTGACGATCAAAGAATGTGAAAATCTTTGGTTACGTAATTCAGAATTACAGAAACGAAAATTGTCGTAATAGGAATATGTCACCAGTTAATTTGTATTATGTATATTATAACAGGAAGTACATTAATTTTATCTTTTTTTTTTTATTATTTATCCTTTTTGTTTTTGGTAGACCTACGTGTCGAATATCGAATTAATTTTTCTTTCGTATATTTTTATTTCTCTGTAGAACACGTACTGAAAATGTATTTTTATTATTAATTTTTTTTTTTAGTGAAAACGAGTGTACATTTTTCATGTATTATTTCATCGTTTTCTTTTGTGATTTGTTTATTGAACTGTACTAGTATATCTAGGGGGAAAAATTCCGTAACAATTTGAAATTATTTAAAGCTTTATGTGACAAAATTAAATATTAATTATATTATGATTACCACTTTGAAAATTCTGATACCTATATTATTGATGCATGCATGTAAATAACTCAAATATTATTTTTTTTTTTGATTGGGTGTCAGGGGTTAGAACAGAAGTAATTACAAGCTGATAAGTAAGCCGGAAATCAAACTTGAAATAATATTAGTGTATTACATTTTTATTAAGTAGTTAATAGGTCCGCTAGTTTTCTTTTCTGCAGAAACCTACTCCTTGCCTGTATTTATTTGCTAATAAAAATTTCTTAATTTTGTTTGCTTCAGCATTTATAATTTGCTTCCTGAGTAGCAGAACGTTTCATTTGTATATATTTTATTGAATTGAAATGTATAATAAGAGCTTTCTCGATTTTTATATTTAAAATTGAAGTGGGAATCATTGCTGTTAGTCAAAAGTGACTGGCTCCGACCGATATTTTTTTAAATTTCTACAAATTTTTTTGAGTTACTTTTAGTCTTAAAAGTACTAAAATGTTTGTTCAAAGACGTATCCTATGCGGTTATATATCACCAACAGTTTAGTTACATACACTCGAAATTTAGTGAAAAGTTGGCGTGTTAATTAATAATATTGGTTGCATATCTAAAAAGTAATCGATAATGTATTGGAGAAATATTTAGTAGTTTATATTTTGAAAAGGACTAGACTTTTTGAAAGTAGTTTCCATGAATATTTTGTGGTTACCAAAAAATATTTTCAGAAATTTCATTGGAAAGAATGAAAATTTTGTCTGAAAAATTATAAATTTTTTTGAGCTCTTTCTTATAGCTAGTTTTCATACAGTTCTCTAACTTTTGTGTGTGTTTAAACACACGTTCGCAATCAGGTGTTTATTTCAGTGAAACAACGTTCTATCGTCGCTAGGGGAGTGTTTAACTTTTATTTTAATAAAAGTAAGCATGTAATTAATTTTTCTACTTTTTTTTTTATAAATACATTTATAAATTAATGAATTTATATGTATGTAGCAGTAAGTTAATGACAATTAAAGTATTTCGCAATTAGTTGAATGTTATTTAATTTTTCAATAAAAGGCTGTATATTCTGTTTAAATGGTTTGTTTGTTTTTTTAATGAAGCTTTATCAGGATAAGAACCTACGTAATGATAACCGGTAAGGAAAAATTAAACTTATTTTGTAATAAAAATGCGTTAGCATTATTTACCGATGTGTCCGATTTCTTCCCCCCTCCTTTCCGTTTTATACTGTAATTCCTTTTTGACTGATAAGTTAATTCGCCCACAGAAGCTTACAAAGAAGCTTGTTCGTGAGAATAAGAAAATATAAATTTATTGCGTATGAAAAATTCCATGCCTGACCGGGATTTGAACCTGGTAATTTCGGATGAAAGGCCAAGATGCTACCACTTCACCACGGAAATAGGCTAAATTTTATATCTGAATTTTTTTTAATTATAATTTTTGTCAAATACCAAAATGTAGTTAGTTATTCGATATATCGTAGCGCTCAGTTTGTGTTTTTAATGAAAAATTTTCTTTTGTAGGAAGGGTATTAATACGAGTAATTTCAAATTTTAAGAAAAGTAAGATTTATATTATAAATTGTGTAAATGCTTGGAAAGTTTATATATAAATCGTTTACACGATCTCTACATGATTGTTTTAATAACTTTAAAACGAGCTTATAAAAATCTTCTCGTTTTTATAAATACATTTATAAATTAATGAATTTATACGTATGCAGCAGTAAGTTTATGACAATTAAGGTATTTCGCAATTAGTTGAATGTTATTTAATATTTCAATAAAAGATTGTATATTCTGTTTAAATGGTTTGTTTTACTAATAATTAATCTTTTGGATTTCTTTTAACCTCTGGAACCACCGTTAGGTATTACATCAGAGGATCAGATGAATGATTTTTAGCAAATGTGAAAAATGCCATATCTGATCGGGATTCGAATCCGGGACCTCCGGATGAAAGGCTGAGACGCTACTATTCGCGCCATGGAGGCCGGCTAATCTTCTTTTTTACATAAAAAGAACGTAACTGATTTTAGCTGAAGTATATATATATATATATATTTTTTTTTTGTATTGAACTTCGGTTATTTGTTTTTTTTTTCATTCATTTAATTTTGTTTGATAAGAAATTATTATGTAGTTTAGAATCTGTTTTATAACGAGATAGATTATGCCGCGGAGAATGATTTTCTAACCTAGTAGCTGACGTTTATTATTTACTGTAATAAGTTTATAGTGTAGATAAAACATAAAACAAAAAAAGAGATCGATTTGGATATTTGTAACCGCACGCGCGCTTTGCACACATAGAACACACATACACACACTTTTACCAAAATATATACTTGTTGGCGCAGAGCGCAATTTCGCTCACGGCATAGCAGTAACTCGTTTCCAAGGTTAAAAGGAGTGCCGTAATTCTTCAATCTAAGAATTTTGTATTTTGCATTTTTTTAAATGTTTAAATGGAAAACTTTCTTATGCTAAAAGAAGTCATTGTATACGGCTTTGTTTATGAATTTAAATCTCTATTTTATATTATATACTCTTTTTGTTTCAGTTATATTTTTGTTTGTTATATATATATATATATATATATATATATATACATACATATATATAATTTTGTAACAAAGTTGTTATAAATTTCAATAACCAAGCTTGTTTACAACTTGAAACGCTGCCTCATAATAATTGTAGATTATTAAGAAGCTTTTAGCATATTTTTTAGTTTTTCTTTTAATTATTAATTTTTTTTAGAAAACTGTAATTTTTTTTTTTTAGAATTTCGATTTTCATTTATACCCAAAAAAACTATTTTTCCTTTTTGTTATTATTTAGGGTATACAAACTTGTTATTAATGGAGTAGTTACACATTCTCAATACAAATATAATCTGGTTTGATTTGTAATTCTCTTATATTAGGAACATTATGTTGTTAATGTACATTCTGAATGGTTGGGGGGTTGTAGAACACCACTCTATTTGATATTCCTTTAATACTTTGAAATTATCCAAAATCATTAGTTAATACTGATACCATTCTTAATGTTCTTGGTATATTTGTTTCCTGTTTGTTGTAACCTGTGCTTTCGTCAGTTTGTGTTTAATTTAATAGTTTTGTAGTTATTGTGTCCTACTTTGTTGTTAATTTACTTAAATCCTAAATACTTCATTTAATAGCATAGATGGTAATTCGTTTGAATTTAGGCTACGGAAACTTCCATTAATTTGATGAAATTTTACTGTTGCAGCAATCGATGGGTTTATTTGTGTGATGTTTAATTTTCAAAACGTCTCGGAGATATCTAGGATAGCTTTCTCTTGATTCGAACTGCTAGGCAGCTGCGTCTCTTCTTTTCGTAGTAAATGTTCCTTCTTAAATTACTAAATCAGAATATATTGTTGATTAAGAAATCAATAAAAGAATAATGTTCGCAGACGGTATCGAGGACCCGTTAGCGTTAAAATATAACTGGTGTTCGCCCAGACGTCAAGTTTTCAAACTCTATACGGAACCATCTGCTGCATTAAGATTTGCGCTGTAGTTAGATACGTTTTGATTTTACGTTACTGAAAAGGGAATTTTTATATTCTATTTTTTTTTACCATCTTTCGGTGGATATTTTTATATTAATAATTTAAGATCTTAATTTTTTTTTTTATCATAGGTAATGCGTGAATTCTTAACCTTTATATGGATTAGGTTATGAGATAGAACAAGTCACTTTTACGTGGGATTTTCTCCTTTATCACTGGAGTCAAAATTGTTTAAAATTCGTACTATTTAAGAAAAAAAAAAAAAAATAGGTAAATAAAAAGATTCTTACTAACCAATATGTGTTTGTTACTAAACCGTTTGGTTTTACAGGCTAATTAAATAACTTTGCTTTTGTGCAAGGAATCGAACTTAGGACCTATTCTATTTATATATTTCCCCGACCAGTTTTCCAGCTTCTGCCAGGCCTTAAGTAGCTAGAATATTAGTGTAAATATACCGGTAAACATGTAATCTGGAACAGACTCGGGTCCACTACTCCTGAGACGTGTGGTTAATTGAAACCCAACCGCCAAAAAACACTGGTATTCACGGTCGAGCATTGAAATCCATATAAAAGCAACAACAAGGACTCAAACATTATAACTCTCAACTTCGAGTAGCAGGTGATTTTGCGATGACAAGTTTTACCACTAGATCAACCCGGCGGATTTATATATAGGTCAGTATATATATTTATCAGTCGCTGTGGCATACAAGGATAACTGTTATTATTTTATTAATTTATTTACTTTGTTTTACCTAATGTTTCGCTTCAATATTTTTCGAATGTAAGTAAATCTTTGTTTAACACAATTATAATTGATCGATTCTCTGTTAGAAATATGATTATAATATAGGAGCAGCTTAGGAAATAGGGTTATTTAATATAATTAATATATTTTCGGACGGTTAGAACTAATATTAACACCCTCTTGGATAATCAATTTTTCGGAATTAGGGGTTCGGGAGATGGTGTAATCAGTAAACAAATCGCATTTTCCGTTAATGCGTACAAGATTTTCGGTCTCAACCGTTTTTGTATTTTTAGGGATTCTTACCAAGTTTTAATTTTTCCGAATATTCTCTAAATAAAAACTGTGCTGAATTTTTGAATTCAACTAATTCAATAAATTAAAAAGGTAAATTTAATTTATTTTGGAACCTTAACGCTCTTTTCTTGGTTTCGCTATCGGACATTTTGCTGGCTGATTAATAATTGAAATAAACCAAAAACAATATTTATAATTTCATAATTTTTTGACATTGGAAGGCTTAATTATCATTCGGTCAGTTCGTTTCTGTTTATATCTTTCTGGATAAAATTTTCACAACAAATTTAAAAGTTGGTGCCTTGGGTCGATGTAGAACTCGCTTCAAAATTTATTTTTCATCAGACCAGAAGTTCGCGAGATTGTTCTAAAAGCCAGCGGTAATATCTATTATTTACATATTACGTGTACGATAATTAAAATTATTTTAATACTGCTTCAACAAACATAGATAGTTTTTAACTCGGCCAAGTAAAAAATTATATTCATAGTAACCTTAATTATTGTGAAATAGGTGAGATCTGACCGGTACGTTCTGACATACTGCAACTTTTTAAAAACAGAGATCAGAACCGTTAATTTATATGTAAAATACTATGGGAAAACTGTCAGCTACCAACAAGAAGACGAAATGCTGCTGCTACCGGCCGCACCAGTTGTCAACTTCCCGGTTTTGATAAGTGGAAGAAAATCCGTTCTCGTGTGCAACAGCCCCAAACTTTTTATTTATTTTTTTTATCGATTACTTCCGTTTATCTGGATTTATGTTTACTTATTTAGACTTGTTTCTATTGTAACTATTCGTATAGATTCGTTTTCCAATAGAGATCTTTTATCTGTTTTCAAAATATAATTATTAATTCAACGCTTATGTTCTTCAGTCGTATAATTTCCTGTATAATAATTTAATATGAACCGACGTAATTTAATGATTTTATTTATCCTTTAAAGTTAAAATATATTTTTTTACGGTTATAAATATTAAAAATAGGTCGCATTCTTATAATGATTTGTTATAAAGGTTGGAATTTTATAATAATAATTTTTGCCGTCTCGTATTCTTTATTAAATCAGTTATTATTTCATATATGCATTATGTAATATTATACGTTAAGTAATAACCGTCACTTTAATGCTATATTATCGGTTACTTAAAAGTGGTGTGAAGGTCATTGTCGTTGTTTATGGCTTTATACTGTGTACATGTGTGTGTATATCTGTTTAATACTTCCTTTGATTTATATTCATTACCATAATCAGAATATACGTTGTAGTAAATGTTCCTTATACTTTCACTTGTAAAATTTTTACGTTTGTTTATTATCATTTTAATCGTACAAAGTGAGTTAATATTTCAATTTTGATTTTTAACATAATATTTTTGAGTCGTAATTTAATAATGGCCGTTTTGAAAAACTGTCTGAAGAACGGAGCCAACATGGTAAAGTTTTTAACATAAAAAAGTTTGCTAAGGAATTAATTTTTTTAAATGTTTTTTTTTCGTTGTAATCACGGGTAACGTTTTGTTAATTTTATTATTATATTAAACGTTTATATTAAACAATATCCATGTTACCCATGTTTTGTTTGTTATGGTTGGGTTATATATTTTTTCTATTTTTCAACAAAGATTTAAATAATCCTTTTTTTCTAATCATTAATAATTAAAAATAAAGTAATTATGCAGTATTATTACGTTGAATGTAAAACAGTATGAAATATTCGTATGGCGAAAATAAATCCCAGTGGCAGTGATTAATTATTTTAACTTCTGAAATTCAGTACTGTACTTTTCACTTAAAGAAAATATTATTTCATATATATGGACACACACACACACAAACACCTGTAATATTTAAAGTTGTTCCTAATATTATTTTATGGTTAATAATATTACTTGTGATTGATTAGTAATGGTGTTTATGAATACAGTACCTGTTTGAAGGTTTGTGAGGATTTTAGTTTTATTTAATATTAATACTTCTCATAAAGGTTTTGTAACTTTATACTAAAAGCCTTTATTTTTTAGCTAGATAATTGTTATTACCATCTAATACCGAACTCAATTGTATCTCATGATATATATGCGGGTTTTTCTTTGTATCAGGAGATTTAATTGATAATACGAGTATATTGTCCCTAATCGATCACCTTTATTTACATTTCTTTTTAATATTTTGGCACAAGCCTTTACTGGAAATTATTTGATGTATCCTGTTAAAAGGTTTTTTTTTAAATTAGAAAAAACAGGTGAATTCATTTTAGATATTAAGTATTTTATTTTAATATAATGCGATTTAAAATTTGGCTTTCACTATTTACTACTTAAATTGTTTGTGTAAGTTTTTGTTATTGTTGTCCTTTATTTAAATGAATTGTAACATCCTGAAATTTCATCCGGAGGTCCCGGGTTCGAATCCCGGTCAGGCATGCCATTTTTATACACGTTACAAATCATTCATCTCATCCTCTGAAACTATATCTAACAGTGGTTACGGAGGTTTAAAAAAAAAATTCTGAGATTGAATTGTAAAACCTAGGATGTATCATTCCGAGTTTAATCTAATTAAAGTAAGTACATATATAAGTAATGAAGTAGTACGAATATACTCTTCACTGAAAATATAATATTTCCTTATATGTATTCTATATACTCCCTATGTGTAAATATATATACATATATTTAATATATAGGGGTCAAAATTTTGACCCCTCAAAATCATTAAAACCGTTCCAAGTTTCGGCATAACGAAAAACGGTTTGATGGAAAATAGAATTTCAACATCTCGTTGGGTGGTGGCCCAGTGGTTGTAACTCAAAAATTTTAAATGGTAACATCCTTTGTGTAATAATCATTTTAATGTTTAAGACAAGAAAAATGGTATTAATAAAACGTTTGTGTGATGTTTGTACCCAAAATGGGGATGGAATAAGGTTTGGATTTTGAAAATTACTAAGTATAGTTCAAATAATAAAATAAAATTCAAAAAATTGGTCAAAATTAAATTAAAATTTAATCTAAATTAATTAAAATTTATTTTAAAAGTTAATTTTAAATTTAAAAAATAATTTCAATTTTTTAATATAAAAAAAAGATTGTTTTTGTTACATACAATTTAATGATTAAATAAATAAAAATATTGCCACCTAATCACGCTGATCAGCTTATCATTGATGATCTCTTACCATTGTTGCTAAAATGAAGCTTAGTTCATTGTTGCGTAATATTCATTTTAGAGTATTTCATTGCTATGGTGGTATTTCCTTATGTGAATTTATTGTGATCGGTTGGCTGACTGATTTTTGTTATCAAAGTTAACAAAAGAAACTACTTTTGCTATTTACAGTTTTTTTTTTTTTTTTACTTTTTTTGTAATTGTATTTTTAATGAATTAATTTTTTCTTTGCTGTCTACTAATATCGCTAACAACATGTCACGTAGGGAACAGGAGGAGGGTTACACTTTTAACGATGAGGGGCTTTGGTGATTGAGTTAGGTCGTATAATGAAGTTTGTGAATTGGTCAATGCAACATTGCAACTCTGTATTAAAAGTTACGTTGTTAAAAACCGTCGAACTATTTGAAGGAACAGGGAGAATAAATAATATGGAAAAACCAGGGAAGTTTAAATTTGCAACAAATGATAACAAATCAGAGATAATGAAAAAATTTATTGAAAACTCTCATTCCTCGACTAGTAACATTAGCACGAGAACATAACATTAGCTAAGGTTGAAGCGATTCGAACACGGACTGATGTTATTAATCCATACTGGTATCGTGAGTCACATACACACTATCGACTCATTGTAATTGTTTGGACAGGCATTATTGATGAACGATTGATATGGCCTGTATTTATTAATGGAAATTTAAACGCAGTGGAAGAAAGGTTTTGCTTCTTGATCATATTATTCCAAACATCTAAAACATTGTTGGCCCCTACAAGGTTTTTTAGACTGTTTTGTTAATAACTAGGGATTTATTTTGTTGTAATTAACTACTTTAATTTATTTTAGCTTGGATAGCCTAGGCTATCTGGGCCGTAGGTTGCCATGTGGTTATTCTTGATTGAATTCCACCTCTTTTGGTGAGTTTTTATCAGTGTGGTGTTTAAGTGTTTGTTAGTGTCTTTTGTGTCTACTGTCTTTTATTTGTGGTTTATCAGAAATTATTGTAATTTCTAATAGTTTCGTTAATTCAGAGCAAAGTTTGTTTACCATAGTAACGGTCGCTATCTTGTTGCATTGTG
Source organism: Zanna intricata (assembly GCA_010016005.3). Lineage (NCBI taxonomy): Eukaryota > Metazoa > Arthropoda > Insecta > Hemiptera > Fulgoridae > Zanna > Zanna intricata. Next base: position 6,995 of record JAAAKQ030118958.1, on the reverse strand, counting down.
ATTGGTGGCTGTGTTTTCGCGTCGGCATACTGCCTTATCCTGATCGGCTCGTTTCACTGTTTTACATTTGCTCTGATCGGGCGTTTGTTTATTCATTGTAAACAATTACTACGTTATTTAGTTTATTATTTATCTTTTATAATTTTTTGTTAACGTAATTTTTGTGTGTTATGTCAGGAAAAGAAAAGCGGGATTGACTTTGGCGGGGCAAACAGCCCATTCCTGTCAACGCGGTATTAATCAAGATGCGAAGTTAATGATTCGTCATCTCAAGGAGGAAACACGTGCTAGAGTGTCTGGTGTTACTTTGTATCGGCGTATTTTTCGTACGCGTTTATACAGCGAGTCACAGCGGTGAACGAGTATAAACTTGATGCTTGCTTGTACGGTCTACTCGTTAAACGAATGTAGTAGAACGTTGTACTCTGAAAATCTGTGCTTTTCTGACTGCGAAATAGTGAGGGCGTCAGAAAAGAAAAGTCGATCTTTTGCAAAGCCGCGGTAGAAGTTTTTAAATTATTTTTATGAAGACAGGTTATTTGTGTTTTTATTTTTACTTTGTTTGGCCGCCTTATTTTTGTAAGCTAATATTTGAAATAAAATAATATTTACTACAAAAAATTTTTAACCGAACAACTTTCAACAAACATAATAAAAAGAATAAAATAAAATAAAAATTAATTTAATTTAGAAGTATAGTATTTGAACCTAACTTAATCGTCGTAGTTATTGGTTTTATTTTTAAGTATAGCCGTTATCAAAAAATAGAAATTTGAAGAATAATTGAAAGACTTTTTTTTTATTGTTGGCGTCTTTTTAAGGAATTCATAAAAAAAAATGTTAATGTATTCATGAGAAAAAACAAAAATCAAAGAAAATGACTGAAACAATCTTTGCATGAAAACATTTTTTGAAATTTCGACTGGATGTTTCCCTGCTGAGTGATTAATTTGAATGAATAAATAGAAAAACTCAGAATAATTCAACTTCTCACGTTTACATTATTCTTTATACATTATTTGTTGTTTAATATTTATTTTACGTATTTTTATATATTTATTTTTATTTAAGGATTATTTCCATTCTTCGTAGTGACTGCTACATGACGTACCGTGGATTAATAAACGAGTTCATATTAACTTTTTCTCCTGCGTTCTTTTTTTAATAGTTTTTTCATGTGTGTTTTTATACGGTGAACTTAGTTTATATAATTTAGTGTAACAGAAGAAGTTATATTAATTGAATTTATATGTAGTTGTTTGATTGAATTATATTTATTTTTATAATCTCGGTCGGATGTATCAACCTGATATTTGATCTTTGGACATCTGGTCGACGTCGACTATGCCGCCGCCGCTTCTTCAAATCTCCTATCTACGAAATCTTTATAATCTGATTCTTCCTTTTTCTTAACGTTCTTTTTTTTTTTTTTATCACCTTTACTTTTTTTTATCCCTTAACACCTCACGAATTCATTCATGTGAAATTTAATTGGATTTTATTTTACGTATTTAATTTTTTTTTTCTACTAAAAAAATAAAAAGCTGGAATAAAATTATTTTATAAATGTATTATGAATTCATCCCTGTCCTTTAGTAAATTCAATGTTCATCACCTGTTCCATTTTTATGATAGAATTACATATAGAATTTATTATCCTATAATTCGATGGTGGGCTGTCAAGTATAATACCTTATTGTTGTTTCCATTTGAACAGTAGTCTGGAATTTTTTATTATCTTGACAAAGAGAATAATGTATTTCTTAGTTTTATTTTTCATTATTTTTTTTTTTTAACTAATACTATTTATTATAGCTGGTCTGTTACTGTACACACGCGCGCGCGCACACACAGACATTCATTACTACACGAGGTGTACTTAGTATTTATTTTTTTTTAATTTTTGTTGATCTTAACGTATTGTAACTTTTCCTGGCTTTGGAAAAATAATATTATTCGCTTTTTCTACTTTTTTTTAAAGGAAAAACTATGAATGAGATTTTAAAATTTTTACTTTCTTGTACTTAGTAAACAAAACATATTGTGATCGCGAAAAATGTCGGTTTTCAAATTTCAACCGAATTATCCATTTTGATCATTCCACAATCCATTTGAATAATTTTGGCGCGACTTCTGTACGTACATATCTCGCATAACTAAAAACGATTAGCCGTAGGATTTTGAAATTTGTTATTTAGAACTGTTGTAACATATAGTTGTCCACCACGCCTATTGAACCAAAAGTGAACCACGACTGAACCAAAAGTGTCCAAAAAAATGCCCAAAATCCAAAAACTTTTGCTTAACTGCAGTAACACTCTCATTAAGATCTTGTCAAAGATTTATATCATAAGTGGTACTTGCATTCATTAGTTTGAGAGTTTTATAGCGAAATAAAATTTCATTTAATGAAATATTTGGTTCTTACAAAGAGAAGGTTCGAATCAGACTTTATCTCATTTTTTTAAAACTTTTTTTTTAAATTTAATATATTGATTTATTAATAATTATTAATCTCTGATTTAAAAAAAAAATCGTTGCGATTAATAATAAATAACAAGAAAAAATATCAGAAGTTATTAATTAAATAAAATGTTATGTACTTTGCATTTTAAAAAAAATGTCTGTATGTAATTTAATCTGTGTACAAGGAAGTCACGTAATGCCCAAATCAAATTTTTTGTTAGTTTCAAGTTCTGTACAAACCGTGATTATAAATATAAATTTAAAATCTTGCTAATTTATCTTTTTAAAAAAAATTCTTCCATTAAACCGAATAATACTGATGGTTTTGTATATTAAAGATTCTAATAATTACAGTTTTTTCCCTATTGGTAGCCTTAAAACAAATACGTTTAAATTAATCCTGAAATAAAAAAAAATCAACAAAATAAAATTCTTATTAATATTTCACCTAAGACCATGTTGTACGGCCCAAAATGTTGTCATTATTTACTCGTTTATGCAATCGTTCAAAATAAAAAACATAACTATTTATTTCCTCGAAGTAATTACTTGTTACTTTAAAATAAATAAATATCCTTTGGTGCTTGTCGAATTCTTTGGCCTGATTAATTTAATTCAGGGCTAAAAATTTAGCCTGCCGTTTTTCATTGGACATCCCTTCTTGAACATCTGTGATCTTAGTTTTTAATGTTTACTTAATTGATAATACTCAAATTTGAAAACGTGTTTACTTAAGTGTGAATTATTTATATTTGAAATTAATAGATTTAAGCGCATATATTTCTAAAAGTTAAAATTTTTAGGTTTATATTACTGCGAAGTTATAATATGACTAATATCCTATATTATTGCCTTATTATATTGTATAAAAGTTATTTTTGGTTGTAAAGGTAGGTAGTTTAAGGAAACAGTTAATGATTTTTATTTTTCTTCCTACAGCCGCGAAACGAAACGTCTTGGGATTAAATTTTTTTGTATACGAAAAAAAGGAGTAAATTACTAAAGTAAATTGTAACTCTACTTTCTGATTTACTTACTTCTTTATTTTTATTTACTTATCTCTTTAATAAATTTTGAATATCGCCTCATTGGTTAATGATGAGGCGCAAAAAGGAAAGGTCTATTAAGGTAGACGTGCCGAAGGCAGCCGCATGTCGTCCCCTTCCTCGGCCTTTCCATCGCCTCCCCAATCGTCCTACCGCGATCATAGATCATTCTCCGATAGAGATGCTCTAAAAAATGATCTAAATATTTATGTATATCATTATAATAACATTACAGCATTATAACGACCTAATTATTATTTAAGATAGAGAACTGGGCCGCCGCCGGTAGTTCCTTGTTAAATAAAAAAGAAAAAAACCGCCCGCTAACCGACCGACCGGCTTGCATCTACATCATTATGATGACTACACGACTAATGTAATCAAATTAATGAAGTACGAACGGTCGGGACGATTTTCTGTCGTTACTTACCCATTCGATGAAGATTGTAGTCCAGATTAAATTTTTTTAATAGTCGTCAGCGTATTATTATATGAGCTTTTGTGCTCGTGTAAGTGTAGGTTATATCTGCTCGTTGTATGCTTAGTAACTTTGTTTAAGTCGGCTACTAAAATGTTTATGCTTTTACAGACGTGGACGTTAGCATCTGCTTAACACAACATTATGATGTATGCTTCCTGTCAACAGGTTATTTTATTATTTCTTTCATACTTTACTGCTGGTGAAACAATTTTTTATTCTTCATCTTGTATTCCGCTTTATATGAATTATTTAAATGCTATTATTATTATTTTTATTTAATTATCGGTATAATAACTTTATTGTCTTCTAAATTTGCTTATATTAATTGTTATAGTCCATGTATTATATTACTTTCGGTCTCTCCCCTGATCTGAAATTAATCGTTCAATACTAAAATATTCAGGAAGATATTCAGGATTACATATTTATTCTCTATTTCTAGTTTATTCTTAAAAACTTCTGTAGTAATCGATTAGGATACATCCGTTCGTTGTATATATAAACAACAAAAATATCAGGATCCCTGGTTTTATGGGATAAGCGGTCAGCCTCAAAGCCTTTAGACAAGCTTTTTTCATTCATCTTCTTTTATTTATTTTTTTCTCCATATATGATTAACTCTCACTGTTGGCCGAAACTCCAGAACTGAAGCACAGTTCTTAAGAGAGTTTTTCCACTCTCCTACCTTTTTTTTTTTTTTTTTTATACTCCGGAACCACCGTTAAGGTATATCTTCAGAGGATGAAATGAATGATTTGTAGCGTGTGTGAAAAATGCCATGACTGACCGGGATTCGAACCCGGAACCCCCCGGATGAAAGGCCGAGAGGCCGGCACCACTCTCCTACCTAGGAAGAATATTTCTTGGATTTCTTATCATGTGTTATCTTCCTTGTTTTTGAGTTTTAATTTTGAATCATTGTTGAAATTTTTTTGCTTTTATTTTATTAACATGATTATCTTCAACTAGAAATGATTCAAAACATTGACTTATTGCGGATTCTCCACGAGTCGTACTTAATATACATGAACCACAGAATGTTAGTTGGGATATGATTGTCTTTTTTTCCATCTAAATGGCTATTCATTTCCTTCATACAGTCAGCTAGTAAGCTTCCTGTTTAGAAAATACAAGTTTTTCTGTAATATTTATATTAATTATTCGACCTCTCCTCGGTGCTTTTTTCAAACTTTTCAAGAGTAACGTTTCTAAAGAATTTTAAGTTTACTTATATTGGCATCTTTTAAACATCTATATTTCGAAACCGTGTAAAAGTGTAGGCGTAGCCAGATTCTTAGTCGTTTAATTTTCAATAGACACTGAATGTGGGAGTTTATTATTAATCTATTAGTCATTCCCAAAAATAATCATATATGACAGATACACAGAACACACAGAAGTGTGTTCCTAATAATGTAGATACTTAATTTTAGGAACTGTCGTTTGATGCGATCAAAATCTTAATTTGAAGAATTTTAAGGTTTCTACTATTTAAATAATTCTCTTTCTACTAATTAAATTTAAATCTTAATTCATAATTTGTTTGTTTTTTCTCATGTAGAGTTATATTGATGAGCCTGTGTCCTCTTTTCCTGACAGAAATCGTAGTATGCCAGGGCGTTATACTCTCTAAGTTTTTGATCTTGTACCGATGACAATAAGTACATACTAAACACATTTGGGATAAGTTAAGTTGCACCGATTAGACCGATCTGATCATCTGATACCATTATATTGTTGATAATTTTAATTTTTGTGAACTGTGTTCTAATAAGTTAGTCAGGGATAGTATTTGAATTAATATCCATGTAGGCTGTAACATACGGTAGTCATGGATACGGTTCATTATAAATTTTGAACGCTTTTTAACACAATCTGATTTTATTAAATTAATTGATTCCTTCAGAATTCAATGAAAAGATTTTTTTCCTTATTTAATTGTGAAAATAAATTAAAAACGGCGCTAATAGTCATGTCAGTTATATAATGGGGTTAATATACATCATTATTATACGTGTTATAAATTATTCGGTTCCAGTTAAGGTTTTTTTTTTTTATTATTATTTTAATAAGTAGATGCGTATTGTGTTTCAAGGGATGTGGTATTTCAATGGATGCGTTGAGGCGGACGCGATATCACATATGTGAATTCACGATGAAAAGGTGTCGAGGAGTTATGCTAATATATATATATATATATATATGCTGTGTAGTTTTATGTTGAGGGTTAAAACAAGAGGGAGTTACCTCCGAGTAGACAAAGTGATCTTAAAAAGAGTATGTGTAAGTGCTAGAAATCTGAACCCGGTCGGAGAGTTAGCATGAGGTAGTAGTTGTCGGATCTTAATGGTAGTTGGGACCATTATCCTCTAAAGCAAATGATCCATTGAGAATTATAAACAAAGCTCTCTACCGGCCGAACAGTAATACAGTCCCTTACTCACACTACTACTCACTGATGGTGTCAGCGAAGCCATTGTGACGATCACAAAGCGTGTACAGGAAATCACATCGTGTTGTTTGTTGATTGTTATTGGACTGTGTAGGAAATTATATACCAGTCGATGCACCGATTTCGGTACCCATTAAAGTTTTGTCGACCCTATCATTACTTCTTATTACTGTCCTTAAAAAAAAAATCGTTCTAATGCAATGTCAACTTTCAGTTTACGTCTTTGACAATTACTATAATTAAACTCCCCTGTCCGATTATGAAACGGAAGAATTTCTAATAGCTTTTTAATGGAAACTCTTGTAATCGTCTCGTTAACTCGTGTAAAATAATGTTACGCAAATCGAAAATGATTATACCGTGCAATTAACTGAATTAATACTTAAAATTCGATTAGACTTTCATGTCACGTTACGCTGGTACGAATTAATACAATTCACAAAACTATCTTCAATCTGTCTTTCTTTACGCCTTGTTCGATTAATAAAAATTGTACGTTGATATTGTTTTTAAATTATTCTTCATAAAAAGATATTTAAAAATCGATTTT
>JAAAKQ030118947.1:0-13837 GCA_010016005.3 Zanna intricata | reverse complement strand
TTTTTGTAATATAATAATAAGAAAACTTAATTATTACAAATGAAAATTTAGACTGATTTACAAAATTAAAGAAAAATGATTGCCTCAGGTCATATTGACCTGAACAGTACATGTGTATAGTAAATGGGAACAGAACAGCAGGGTTAAATCTGTAAACAATTACTATTAATCCAATAAACTTTTATTAAAATAGTTCAGTGCCAATTCTGTGGTAAGGTAGCATAGCCTCTTAACTGGTTTGTCTATCAGTCCTATTGTACAGTAGGTATCAGGGGAAGATTTATAATGGCCAATTTTATTAAATAAAAACTTAAGCACAATATCAGGCTTTTGGTATTATCACAGAAAGATCTGTAGATAGAGTTATCATCTCCACCAAACCTTGGATGCAGTTAATCTAAACAGTATCAACATCCATAGCATGCACAAGACATTATAATAAAGATTCCTGAAGAAAACTCTCACCACACCCCTTGAATTATGTATAGATATATCTGGCTGAACTATAAATCACTCAGCCAGTCATTAGGACATCCCTAAAAATTTCATAGGATAATTTTTCACTCAAAATCTTAAAAAATGGTTTCATATGAAAGTTGATAAAACTTAGAAAAAGTGTTCTACCAATATGTTGTAATGACAACATATGAATGAATATGATGCATTTTGACTACGTAAACATTAAATAAACAGTATTTAATAAAAAGGAACTGAAACTTATATATATTTTAATTCTTTCAGAGTTAAAATAATTCAGATAGAAAATTTTGTAAAAATCTTTTTAAATGTAATTTAAAATCTATTAAAATAATTACTCCATCTTCAGGGATTGTTTAAAACTATGAATTGTAACCGTATATGTATGATTAAAATTAAAATGAAATTAAAACATAACAGTAGTTTACATCCTACTGACATGATATTTTATTTTACTTAACATACAACTTATTTTAATTAATGACAACTGACTGTTATGAAAATACCAACTTTAATTTTAATTATAAATATATAATATATACATGGTTACAAATTCATAGTTTTAAATAATCCCTGAAGATGGAGTAATTACTCTGAAAACGCTTGGATAATAAATTTAAAAAAATTGTTGGTAAGTAAGAATAAATTGTTTATCAAATTGTAATTATACCAACGGTGCCATGTTGAGAAAATTAAATCTAAACCATAATCCAATCATTGGAGTTGTTCAATCATTTGGCAATTGCAGCAGGAAATGTTAATATAAAACTTTAACTATACAAGTATTTTGCATCCTCAATTAAAGAATATTTGTTTTTTTTTTAAATTTGGGTTAAATTATCCAAGAAAAATAAGCTAACACACAATAGGTTTAATGTCGTGGGCTACCCTAAGAGGTAACTGGCATCAGCTTGTTCTAACATAAACTTTAACAGTCTTCAAAGTTACATCAAACTTTAGAACCACTATATGATCCAAATTAGTTTTTTAACACTGTATTTATTGAACTTATTATTTTATTCTCTCTCTCTCTTTCTCTATGTGTTGTAAAGCTCTCAAAAAGAGCTTACTACAGTAAAGAAAAAGTAAAAAAACCAAAGTTTTGAGATTTTGGGCTTTTTTGGAGGACACTTTCGTTCAGTCGATTGCAATCAAAAGGGGATGTGAACTACTAGATACTACAACAGTCTAAATCCGAAATTTCAGCATCCTACGGCTAATCGTTTTTGAGTTATGCAAGATACAAACATAAATACATACGTACGTAGAACAGACGTCAAGCAGGAAGTATTGCGATCGCGAAAAATTTCGGTTTTCAGATTTCAACGGAAATATCCATTCTGACCGAACCTGAATGCATTTTGACTAGTTTCGGGGTGACATCGTTACATACATGTTTACATGTTTGTATGTATCTCGCATAACTCAAAAACGATGTTGAAATTTTGGATTTAGGACAGTTGTAACATCTAGTAGTGCACATCCCCTTTATTGCAATCGACTGAACCGAAAGTGTTAAAAAAAGTCCAAAATAAAATTTAAAAAATTTGGATTTTGGACTTTTTCTTAACTGCAGTAATAAGTCCTCATTGAGAGCTTTCAACAATATATCATAAGTGGTAATTATTTTCATTGGTTTCAGAGTTGCAGCCAAATAAAATGTTAATGAAATATTTGGATCTTATAAGGAGGAAGGTACATCGGTTCAAATCCGACTTCATGTACATATAATTTTTGTTGCTTCTTTTAAATCTAAATATTGATTTATTAATAATTATTAACCTTTGATTGTAAAAAACGGTTTAGAACAAATAATAATTTAATAAAAAATCAGAAGTTATTAGTGAAATAAAATTTTATGTACTTTTCAGTTTAATTCAACGATTTTTACAAAGGTTAATAATTATTAATAAATCAATATATTTAAATTAAAAAGAAAAAAGTTAAATATATGTTCATAAAGTCGGATTCAAACCGATGTGTGTATGGTTACGTATCCGACACGTTCTCATTTTACGTCAACTACTTAAGCGACGTGAAACAAAATTAATATATAAACTAATATAAAGTGCTGATACGGACACCACAAAAAAATCTGTTGCAATGTGGTATCCACCACAATGTAATTGTGTAACTTTATTAAAGAATTGTAGGATTGTATCTCACTTTCAAATGAAATAAGTTTGAATGAAGTGGAGCAAAAAATGCGTATATCTAATTTAATAGGCGTATAAGGAAATCATAAGATGTCCACATCGGATTTTTTAATCTAGAGTTTCATTTTATGTTGTTTGAATTAAAATATTCATAAATGTAATAGTATATATTATGAGAATTAAATTAAACAGAAAAAGATTCTCGTAGAGAGAAAAATTCTTTGTTTGACGTTCCAAAAATGTTTGTATAAACGTTATTCGGATATTATTCTCCTAAATCTATCCCTGAAAAAATCTTCAAAACGCTTCCTCCGCGAATAAATTGTTGAAAAACTGCATTATAAACTGAAACCCGCCCTTAAGAATTTTTTAAAAAACTGTCGCAGTAAGTGCGTTAAAAGAGGAGATTTTCAGCTTTAGTTAATCTTGAAAACGTACCCAAAAAGCCAGTTTCTTGCCTCTAGCTCAGATTTCTATGAATAGATCCGCTTGAAAATCAATAGGATTCTATTCCAATAGGTTTACATCACCCCACCAAGTTTCGTCAAAATTGGTTATTCACTCTGTACTGTACATACATAGTACATAAAAATAAACTTGACCGGGCACAGTAGCAATTTCCAAATTCTTTAAAAATCCGTTAAGAAAGTTACCTATAAAAGTTGTTATAAAATAATTTTATAGCATAAAGTTTTGTTAAAAAAGATAGGTCCCGTCAGTATTTTAAATAAATAGATTCTAAAACTAAGATTCTACTAGTATGACAAATAAGTTCATCCAGCAAGTTTAAGTAAAATCGATCAGCCGTTCTATTTTTACTTGTTGTCCAAAAACAAATGAACATACATAAAATAAATAACTGGTTATTTACGTCTTCAAATTAGCGGTGAAATACAAAAATAAAATGAAAAGTTTTATTTTTCGCTATATTCATATAAAACTTTTATTTTCTATATTTATACAAATCGGTGACGTACCTACATAAACTGTAGTCTACAATAAAGATTACCCACAATTAAAATAAATTATCAGACTACATATTCGACAGACAGCCTATTTATGACATTTTAAATGTAAGACCTTAGGCAGAAGGCAGAGGAATTAAAACGAGATCTTTTCGAAATAGTTTGCACGTACACAATAAAACCTAATCAATATGATGTTAATAATAACAGTAATAATAAAACTGATTAAATAAAAAATGTTTACAGCCTGTCACAATCAAAAGATATAATAACAATAAAATTTCACAAAGAGAACTGTTTTATCTTATCATTAATACGTTCATAAATGACAAACTAAAAATAACATTACGAAGTGCTCTCAATATTTTAAGATAACTATTGTACTTACGTTGTAGATAATTAATGTGAAAAATTGATTCGTTAAACTTATTAATCGGTTAAAGAGATCTGTCTTAAAAACCGGTTACATTAGAAAAAGTACACAAACGAGTCTTGTTTCCATCTGTATTGATCGACGTTCCATTTAATCTCATTAAAATCGATTCGATTCTGTACGAATTCGATTCCTGTCTGGTAGACTATCTTTAAAACAACTTAAGTAGTATTAATAGGTTACGAGTGATACTTAACAATAGACGAACAACCAGTGGTAAATACACTCGATAAAGGGCACCCCTACCGAGCCGATATTGTTTTCCCGTTGGCATAAGTGCATTAAGGCTATCTGGGTTATTGTATTTGTAGACTTGTAAATAAAAACTTCCTCTTTATTTTATCATTAAATATTTATAAGTAGGTTACTTAACCACTTTTTATTATTATTATTATTTTTTTATATTCTTTGTACAATAATAAAGTTTTTTTTATTGTTATATACTCATATATGTAACGTCGAATCGACTAATACAAGACTATTCGTAAAAGGTTGATGAAGCCAATTTTAATTTTTTAAATGGAATACAAGATTCTTATTTAAAATTTAACAAGAAAAACAATGGAAGAACCTGTTTTTTAATAAGTGTTCTTCTTTTTGAGATACCAACAACCAACATTATAAATATCGAGCTACAAATGAAACAAGAGTAAACGTTCGGTTAGATATAGTACTTTATTTTACTGTGTTTATCTTTGTAATAATTTCAGTAGCGAAATTAAATTTATGGCTACTACTGAAAGACAACTAAAACAGTATTCAGTCAGTACAAACATTTTATTCACTAACTTAACAGATTGCAGGAATAAAGATAAATTATTTTGAATCATTATACAGTTAAATGACGTATTGCTGTAAATCAATAGAATATAGTTGCTTAAAACATAATTACAATTTAAACAGTGAAACGAGCTTTATTGATTCAGTTGTTGGTTTCAAAAAATGTGGTGATTATAGCTCTAGAGCTGTGGTGCAAGAAGGAAAATATGGTAATCAATCAAAAAATGGGGTATGTTTTATCATTTTTCGATGTTGACCCAGGTTCCCCAAAGAAAAAAAACTAGGGGATATGTTCGTACGTATATGTATTAGTTTGTTCGAAGCTTAATAACCTTTGACTGGATGAACTGATTTTGATGAAATTTTGCGCAGAAGCTCTTCTTGTATATGGGATAATTTGTTAGTAAAGGTTTGGAGTCAATATTTCCAAGGGATGGAGGGAGATACTTTCTTTGGGGACCCCGCTTTATATTAAGCTCAGCACATGCATGCATGCTTATCTTACCATTTAAAAAAAAAAACTGTCCCCAAATTTTCCTCTTCCCCGAAAATCAACAATAGCTAGCTATCATTTTATTTACTGAACATTTTGTAATCGAATTATTTTTATGTCTTCCAAGGCACAGTAATAATGCAAGTGGCCTAAAAAATACTTTTTTGTTGAGTTGGGGAGCCGATCGTAGTTTAAAAATATCGATATTTGGAATTTTAAATCTTTGTTATAATTTTTAATAAATGATGTTTAAATGCTGTTCAAAATCTTCATAAAAAATATTTTGGAGCGATAATAATATCCAATGGATTGTGGTGGCTCATACGTTGCATGCTTAGTAACTAAATGTTTCAGGAAAATGGTTGCCACCTCTATAAGATCTACAAGTAAGACAAATTTTACGAGATACATTTCAAGATTATTAGATAGGTCGTAGAGAACAAGATCGGCCGGCTGTATCTCCAAATTTACCTCCATAAAAATATTCAGAAATCATTCTTGTGAAATTTTTTAAAGAAATATTCTTTATGACATCACCTCTATTTGATTTCCACTTATTACTTAAGCATTTTTACCAGATATATTAAGCACGGAATAAAAAAATACCGTTGGCCAACGATGAGTGTTTCTTTGCAACATTATATCTTCATTATTTATTTAGAGGCACCCACCATGGGCTGGCTATTCCGGTAGCGCGCCACCCCTGCAGTTCCTAGGCCTTAAGCTTTACCTACAGTCCTCAACAGCCCTCGAAACTTTTTGTGTTTTAGCACTTGTCGGGCAAGATGTCCTCCTCTCAGCCATCCTCGGAAAAACCTCCGGCCTCATCGGGGAACCTCAGGCCGGCACGAAAATGACGGGTCGGTCGCAATCCTTCGGCGCATATACCCGTCCTTGCGGCATATGTGGAACACATCTTATCAACTACATCTACAGCTGATTTAGTATCATTGTAAAATATTGATTGACCACGTAAGGCTTATACTGCTCGCCAGTATTTTCATCAATAGAATCATCAAAGTGTACACTTGAAACAATTAAAACACTTTTTCCTTTTTTAGGAACATAAAACACAATAGTTGAATCCTTACGAAAACCAAATATTCTTGAGTTTAATGGTCTAATTTTAAATTTTTTGAATTCAACAAGAATTTGGGTTTTTTTTTAAAGTTCCAAGAAAGGAAAAATTTTTCCTCCTTGAATTCTTCCACAAGTTTTATGTCCTAAAACTAATTACCTACTGTTATATTTCACTTTTATCTATTGGTTTCACTAATCTTCTACAACGTCAGATGGTTTATTAATGACTCAATTACATCCATCTGGCTGCTTCCCTGGATATATTTCCATGTTATATGTGTAGTCGAGTTTTCAATCTACCAAGGAATATATTTTAACTCCATATTTAGCTGGTTTTGATGGTATGTATTGTTTACCAGCAAATTTTCCCCGAAAGCTCTCACGTTTTTCACCTACGTTCAATATTTTCACCAAGCGAGTAGCATTTCTGACAATTGGTACAAATTTGTTGAATATTTTTCTAACTGGTACTAACCGACCGCACTGAAATCGTATTTCAAATGTGAATTTATCATCAAACCTAATACATCTAACGATAAATTTAAAATGTTACGTTTTAGATTCATTGTTAAATGAAAAGTTTCAACGCCATCTCCTCATTATCCTATAATTCTTCTAGACTTTGTCAATTACTCCTTAGTGTCCTTGTTCAATAATGAAGTCCAATAAATGCTTTTAGTTCAACTAAAGTAACATTTTTTTGCACTCTTTGACGAGCGAAGTTTGATCTATAATGTTTAAGATAACAAAAAAAAAACTAAACTGCGCGTAATACATTAAAGATTTTAAAAGCCTGCGTAATGTGATTTTATTATTTGTACTTGCGATTTAATCATCAAATCGTTTTATTTCTGACATTTTTATACGAGTAAAAAAAGATTTTTTATCATTAGACAGTTTCCAATACCTCTATCATATACCTTCAGCTATAGCTACATTCTGCAAATTTTCAACATTTGTTAAGAAAAGACGAAATCTTATAAAACGCATCTTATTTTATAGATAATAACTGACGAGTTTACGACATATACAATGGATATAGAAATGCATTTTTTTTTAGCTTAAAATAAATGTTTTAGATTGAAGATATTTTATATAAAATGATAATCTGTGAAGTAGTAAAGTTATTCCTTTTTGGAAAAACTTTGCCATCGTCATTGCTTTTAAAGTAACGCTCGACCCGCGTGTTAAATATTAAAATTTTGAGCTCTGTTATCTCAACACGACAAAAGTATTTTTGAATAGTCATTCTATGATTTTAGAACTTTTATCCTTCTAAAACATTTAGTTTGTTCAAGAGATTGTTTAACATTAACTGTAGAAAAAGGTATTTTACACCCGCATATATTTTACAATAAACCAAAAAATGTTGGATAGTTTCAGCTAATCTTTAAATTCCAGAAAAGAGATAAATTCACCATATGAAGCCTAAAGGCTTGATAATGGAAATACGGTACTTAATGGAAGTTTTTAACTTGTATAAACTCCTAACTCTGATATTTATTCGAACCTGGAACCTTCGATATTATTTTACTCTTATCAAAAACCATATCATGATTAAATCGCAAGTGTAAATAACGAAATATTATGAAAATACATTATATGTCTAAAGTTATGAACAACCGATAGCGTACTACGAAACTCCTTGGGCTGAGGTTCGATCCATCTTCTATCAATTTTTCTTTTACGCTGAAATATCTTACTTAACTGTATACAGAACCTACTACTGATTAAAATATTTATTTAGAACCTAATTATTTTCAATTAACAGTGAATTACATATTATTTTATCTGAACTTTTTATCTTTTTGTTCCTAAAAAAAAATAATCCATTTTCCTTTTTTAGTGATATTTGGTCAGTTATCCCAATCTTTTTACGTGGTTCTCGTATTTTCAATGTATCTGCTTTATTTGTACGATAATGTTGCCCCCCTATCAATTATATTTCTTCGCTAACCTCCTCAAAGTCTTCTACACGTGATGTTAGTAACAAATCTTTGACAGAACTTCTTTTAAAAACCATTCAGTAAAACGAAAAACTTTGTCGTTATAACTTAATTGAGGTAATAGAGCAGTTTTAATATTTTTAATAGCGTCATTAAAACAACAGTAGATGACATAAAGTAAATAATCAATATTTTTTTGTCGCTGCTAATATTTTCAATGCGTAACGGGTAACGGTACATAAAACAAGAACAATACTATATTCTTCTACTTACGTAATATATTATACCATTTGTGTGACGCCTCCACGCTGAACTAATCTATAATTATCATCTACGCGTAACGTAATACAATACTTAAAAGGCGGTAAGATAAGAAACTGCTAAAAGCAATGGTTAATGTTGGAAATATTTATTTTTTAAATCGCCAAAGTTTACAATATTCGCTCGTGGCAATTATTAATTTTCAAGATAAAATTCATATAAAATAAAAATGTAACCACAAACTTCGTTTAGCCGATACTAGAGTTATCTTTAGTTTAAAAATATATGTAGATATAGATATACTATTGTAAATAGAATACGAATAAAGCATCTGAAGGTTACATTATCAACGTGAAATATTTTTAAGAAGTAACTAGCATTCATATATATATTTTTTTTTATCCAGTTTGAGATATGAAACTGTTTCGATATAATTTTGAATAGATTAAATTAAATAATTTATCGAATCGATCTTACCTTCGAGTATTTATTTAACATCCTCAGTACAACAATACGTAAAATTATACGTATATTTGCAACAATTATAACCGAAAATATTACTAATTAATGTAACTGAAAATATTTAAAAAACTGAGCTGAGAACCTATTTCCTATCCCTCTGAGCGTTCTACAAGACGATCGAGCTAATTTTTTTTCTGCTCGGGATGACCGACAGATCAAAAAAAATCATCATCCGACCCCAGACTTGAATTTCCTTTGAGAATTCCTCACAAGATCCTCGTTTATTTCTTAATTGAGGAACGTTCCGAGGTTATTACTCACAGGAAAATCACTTCGAAAGTCCGCCATGCTTGATGAGATATCTGAGAGTCATATCTGGGGTGAGAAGTGTTATCAATAGAATAAATTTATAGCAGATTAAAATATATCTATATAAAACATTATTTTTTAATAATAACAAAGCTGCAGAGCAGCAAGAGGCCACTAGTTATTATAATTTATTTTATTAAGTCATGTTTATAAAATGTATTTGCTAATTGTGTTTTCGTTAGTAATAAAATCATTAATATTAAATGTAAATTCTAACAACTATTTTTACTGGATTTGCCAGAATATAATTTTTAAATAAGTAAATAAAAATATAGAAATAATAGATACAGAAATATATTATATTTTCTATCCGAAGAGAAAATTTGTTTGAACGAACTCGTATTAGTAGAAAATAAGTAGGTCTACTATAAACAGCACATGCTCGCAAACAGAACGCACGCACGCATGTATACTTACAGCCGTGACCTGTTTTTTTGTACCAGAATTACACGGTCAGCATAAAAGTGCGTATACGCATGCCTGAGAGTGCCTACGTGTTCGAAACCACGTGTATACTGGGAGGGTTGGTCTCTAACGTGTAAACTACCGCTCTCGACTATCTCTCTAGCATTTCCTTCTATGCACATCAAACAAACTAAAGAATAAAGGAATTCATAGGCCTATATCATCGATACGTGATATAACCTCCACATCTATTTGCTTAATTAAATAAAGAAAACGAAGATAACTCGATTTATTAAGGCTATTATTTAATCTTGAATTATTTATAGTTAAAACGAATGAAAAGAACGTTTAATGCCCTCGTTATCGCACGCTTTTCATAAAAGATACTTCCTATCTGTTCATTTAAAATTCTTTTTATCAGTTATCAACTTACCAGTCTACCAGCGAAATGGTGTACCCGCAAATGTTTCATAATTACCACACAGTTTCATAAATAGTTTTTTTTTAATACGAATTTAACTTGGCTCTTCCATACAGCGGCCGATTTTTTCTAGCTTCAGTACAATATAAAAAATTTATAATTAATATTTTACAGTATATATTTAATACATTTGTAATTACAGATTTAATACATTTAATATCTACAGAAAAAAATGAGAGAGAGAGAAAAAAGTATATCAAAGTTCATCATTACATTTTCTGTGACATTAATTAATTAATTTGTCAAAATGTTTTGTTTTTTACTTCTTATACTAAGTATTGTAATCGCGAAGAATTTCGGTTTTCTGGTTTCAACGGAAACATCCATTTTGACCACCGCTGAATCTATTTTGACTAGTTACGTCTGCACGTACGTATGTACATATCCCGCATAACTGAAAAACGATTAGTCGTAGAAAGTTGAAATTTTGGATTTAGGACTGTTGTAACATTTAGTTGTGTACCTCTCCTTTTGATTGCAATCGACTGAACCAAAAATGTCCAAAAAAGCCCAAAAATTTGGATTTTGGACTTTTTCTTAACTGCAGTAATAAGTCTTGAGGGCTTTTGAACAATATATCATAAGTGGTACTTATTTTCATTGATTCCGAAGTTGAAGCAAAATTAAATTTTAATTAATGAAATATCTGGATCTTAAAAGGGAAAGGCACATTGGTTCAAATCACACTTGATCTCCTTTTTTTTAATTTAAATACATTGATTTATTAATAATTATTAACCCGTGATTGTAAAAACAAATATGAAAAGTTACTAGTGAAATAAAGTTTTATAGACTCTTAAAAATGTGTATATGTAATTTAATAGGTACATACGTGTATATGTATTAGATTTGGTGAAACATCTGATTATTTAATATTAATTGAAACCTAAAATTTAGAATCCTATTATTTTTGGATTTCTTACAACCAAGTCATGTCGTGTCCACATCAGATTTTTTATAAAATCTTCATGTTTCATTAAAATGGGAAGAAAATTATGACCCTATTCTATTTATTTTTAATTTATTTCAACGTCAGATAATAACAGCCAAACCGATTTTCAACAAAATTAAAAGTGCATCTCTTTAATTTATAGTTACAAGCAGAATTTGATTTGCTCTTTCCTTTTGTTTAAAATAACCGTTTAACTTTTACATTTAATTTTTTATGATATACTCGACGGATAAAGATTACGACAAAAAAAAATTATGCAACAACTCTGATATGAAATTTTTTGTTCTAATTTTTTCATTATTCTGATTCTTTCCTCTGAAGCTATTTTTTGTTTTGACATTTAATCGGTAAGGGTGCATCTTCTAACAAAAAATGAAGAGACTGAAACTAAATAGAATAAAATTCTATTTATCTTTTTTATGTGATGAAAATTTTTTTTTAATCTTGAAGGACGGCTCCATACGATCTTTGAGGGTCTTAACATCCACTGTTAAGACTCTGTTAAAAATGCTTAATGCACTGGGTGCATTTGTAGCATTCACAGAGAATACATTTTAGAAAACGATTTCACAGGATAAGAAAAGAAAGAATTATACTCAAAGCAAAGAATTATACAAAGGGAATTAAAACTGAAACAGTTTTTTCGTAAATTTTAACGTAGGTTACTTCTTAATCCTAAAATAAGAAGTGATAATATTTAAAGAAACGCCTCCTGAATTCACTACTACATCCAACTGACTAATCTGAAAGTAAGAATAAGCAAAAATGTCTTGGTTCTCATCAGCATCGATATACAAGTAAATGACTTCTTAACAGTGTAAAAATGACCCGACCGAATTAATATATGTATTATATTTTCTAATATTCAACATAATTTTTTATTATTAATCTAATTTAATCGTATTTATAAAATGTTTAATTAAAGAAGTATATTAACATTATTAAACTACGTAAACTTATATTAACCGTGGCTGTTGTGGATTAATTTTACTGTTTCTTAATAACTCGTTTTATAACAACGGTAAAAAATTTAATGCGGTCTTATTTTATTTTCCGAGGTTTTATTTTATTTAGGTTTCTGTTAACGCACGTAATTTAATTACTGAATTTAAAAAAATAAGAAAAAATTAAAAAACTGACACATTTAATGTTTTTACAACTACTTTTTAACGTGATAATAATTTATTAACCTAAAACGTACAAAAAAAACCAATCGAAAAATGTAACCTATATCTTCCTAATAATAACTAATTTTGTCTCATTATTTTTACCACTGAATATTTTTGACCAACGGTTTTCACGTTACCGATTATTTTTCAAATAATAATTTAAGCGATACGAGAGGTACCGCTCAAAAATGCTCTATCTGAAAGTAATTATGTTTACTATAGACAGTCCCTATGGTGAACAGAGTGAAAGTGTCACATATACAGATTAGTATTTCGTTCATTTTGATCGGGTTGGCACGCCGAAGTGTGATATTATAGATCTATTTTGACTAAATGGAAAAAGGTAATGGGAAATCACTTCAGTTACTTCCCTTTTCACGTTTCAAAGCAAGCCCGATATTGCAGTTAATTTTTTAAGAGTGATTCATATGTTATGACTGCTGCTGGCCTATCACGTAATCATAAGATTACGACATCCGCATGCGTACGCCCATGTGTAAGGGCTTCTTTTTTGACGTATAAAGTTGGTTTTTATGATAAAATACGTAAAATTTGTTTATATTGATGCTTTTTCTAAGAATGCAAATCTCTCTCTCTCTGTGTGTGTGTGTGTGTGTGTGTGTGTGTGTGCGCGTGCGCGCGCGTGTGCGTGTGCGTGAGTGCGTGCGTGTGTGTTAAGTATATAATGTAATTCTTAATGAAAGAATTTATGTTTACCTTAAGATTCTTTTAACCAAAACGAATAGTAATGTAACAAAACGGTAATAAAATATGAAAGAAAATAAACAACAAACAAGTTTTTTTTAAATTATTCATTAAAAAAGCAGGAAAACGTGCAAATTAACAGATACATTGAATAATTATATTATATATATATTTTATAACGTCAGAAATTCACTTTTGTATACTCAACAGTTTCTGTAACAGCTAATTAAATATAACATAAATATTTTATTTGTTCTCTGTCATGTAAAAAAAAAATGTATTGAAATACATTTATATTTATGTATTTATACATCTGTTTAACATAAACATACTTCATCTTAGTAAAGAATGTTCCGTACAGTAAATATTAACATGAAACAATTTAAACTTTTTTTTCCAGTAACACTTTATTCAAAAACAGGGATGTGAATTAAAAGATAATTTAATTTTTAGTTACTCTAATAAAATTGATTGATCGACGAATAAAATGAATAAACTTAACTCTAATTTATAGGCTATACAAATAATATAAGATTTATTTGCACTCAGACGCACATATATACACACACACCAAAAATAAAAGCCAAATCTATATATATATATATATCATTGAGGATATCTTGAGGATATATACGAAGGTAAGTCAATTATTATCCGCAATATAGTTATAAAATTTTATTGTAATCAAATAGGAAACTTACAA
>JAAAKQ030118925.1:0-13837 GCA_010016005.3 Zanna intricata | reverse complement strand
TAAGAAGACCAGCTTTCTTGGCCACATACCGTTCCTTACGCTCAACAGCAAGTAAGTCTAACGGTTTAACACCAGCTTTTACCAATTTACCAGCCTTCTTCATCCAATTCATTTACCAGTAAATTTTTCACTTTATAATTGTGTTGTGCTCTATCAGATTGATTGTTTGATGTCCATGCCACATCAAGTTGTCAGTGGAAATTTTATTAAACCACATATGTGTGTTTTCTTCATACCACTGATGTAAATTCCATATGTTGTTTATGCCATTATGAGCAAAAGTAACTTCATCTGAAAATAGTATGAATAGAATTAAATGATAATTATTGTTCACCCATTGACAAAACTGCAGTCATCTGGCAAGGCCACCGAGCTGGAGGAATTGAACTTTGAGACCATGATAAGGATACAGTCTCTATGAGTATGTAATGTCCTCCACACTGTATTTTGTGGGATGGTTAGCAATGTAATAATTCTTCCCTGTTGTAGAATTAAGCTGTACCATCTGAAGAATGTTTCCCCTTTCATCACCACATACCAGATGACAGTCAGATGAAATATGAGCTCTGTGAAGCAAACCATTCTCATGAAGATTATTAAAAATTCTACAAAATATTTTATGGTTTAGAACTACTTGTCCAGAATACCTGTGTCTGTATTCTTCCTCCATAGCTGGAGCACTTCTAACACAAAAACATGCATTTTCTACAAAAATCAGTGTTTTCCATAGGAGTGAAAACATAGCATTTTTTTTTTATAACAAATTCAGAATGGAATTTCACTTTTTTAAATTTAGATTAAATTGAAAAAAAAAAAATTGATACAGTTTAATATACAACACTACATAACTTTATTATCAAAAATAATTAACACAATAAAAATTATGTCAAAAACAACTAAATCGTCCAACATTTATTATTAACATCAGCTACAGTTTTATGACAACAATGAGTTATATTGAAATTAATTTTGTAGCATGCAGTAGCTGTTGCCAACCTAATTTTTCAAAAGTCTAAATTTATTGTATGAAAAACAGCTGTTCTTAATTTTTACAGATTCATAACATTTTTCTGTTTTGTCAAACAAAAAAAGAACAGAAGAAATTTTATTAATAATAAAATTTTTTTTTTCCCCATAGACTTTATTACTCAATTTTCCCAGGATTAAATTCTCTAAAGGTTTTGATAAAATTGAAGTTTTTATTAGTCATTTAACAAAGTTATTATACTTCAAACATGTTTTTGTTTTACATTGGTTATCACGAAAAGTATGAGCAATGCAGTCTGTGACCTGTTTTATTTGATTTTTCATGTCAAAACATGAGAATAGTTTGTTCTTATATAGAACCGTCAAAATTTCAATATGACCTCATTTCACTGGTGAAACTGAAATTCCAGTAAAATTTTTCACTAGTTGTAACCTGATAACAGAACATTTCCAGATATATGTTTTTTGAATTATTTTCCTTATTCAAACTCTAGAAACAGTTTCCAAAATATTTTCCTTTCCTTCTGAATTGTTCTGTATTAATATTAATTTAAGATTAAGTATGCAGTTTGTTAAAGGTGCATGTTCCCTTTACTTCTATAAATAGGTTTGTTCTGTTTTTATTCTGTTAAAATTTGTTTTTGCTGAGTTTTTTTAATATCCCATTATAGGTAAAATGTGAAAATGAGTTATCAAGAGTATCAAACGTTAACATATGTGAAACTCCTGTCGCATTGACAGTTATTACTAGTTGTAGTAATTTATTACAATCAGAATGTTCTGAACCTTCTACATCTACAGTTAACAATGAAGTTACTCCAACAACTGAGACTTCTGAAGTTTCTACTAGGTAGGTGCAAGTATTTCTTGTCTTTAACATAAATACGAGTAGTATATTAAATTTCCATTTCTTTATTTTAAAAAAATATATATATATTTTTATTGTATTTACACATTTTGCAGTATAGAATATTACTTCTGATGGATTTTATAAGATTTTTCTGAAATCTGATAATAAAGATTTTAATCATACTAGTGATCAGCTGTGTAACCCACCATGTTGGTTTATTGGTGAGTTCATTATCACAAATAAGATAATTTCAAAGTTGAGAGTTCTAAGGTTCAAATCCTAGTAAAGGAAATTACTTTTACACAAATTTCTGTGATGGTTGGGTTCCAATTAACCACATTTCTCAGGAATGGTTGACTTGAAACTGTACAAGACTATATTTCATTTTTAATAGATATCCTCTGATGTAATACCTTATAAGGTTCCGAAGGCCAAACAGAAAAAAAAAAAAAAAGAAGTCATTTGTATTTTAAGATGGTTTACATAGACATGGTTTGTGCTTGTCTTCTTGGAAAATTTTGAATAGTTTAAGTAACATTCAAGTTGTATTTTAATGTCGTTGGTTCCTTGATATTGTGATTTCTGATGAATACTCTGTTGCTAGGTTTTTATCTTGATTGACAGTTCAGATACTACAAGATTTAGGGAACACTCACTGTGCAAACAGATGCAGCTGCCTATTGGCCCCAGTACATTTAAGAGACTTTGATGTAAGCGAATGATTCGTATGTAACACTGCCTATTGGCCCCAATACATTTAAGAGACTGATGTAAGCGAATGATTCGTATGTAACACGATATCAACTTCCCCAAATTTGTTAACAATACTTTCACGGTTGCCAATTATATTATGAGCACATGACTCTCAAATAACCAACACAATATCAAGCATTTTCACAATAATTTATTTAACATAACAAAACAAACAGCGCTTACAACGCTTAACAAAATCTATGTGAAACAAATTCAAACTTGACGTAGACTACAACGGCATCGGGACACGTCACAAGACTGAACCAACCCACGGGTGGCTCAGCCCATTTATATACTCATAGCTGTACATCTAGAAAATACTACAAAATTCTATTTGCTTCTGTTACAAATATCTTCATTATTTATAAATACAATTAATTCTAAACAATATAAATAATTACTTTAATTAGAAAACTAAACTTATCAATGTAAATTGCCAAATAAAAATTAATTCTTAAGTAAAAATACTAATTCAAACAAAAATACAGCTTTACTGTTTCTAGTAGAATCTCGTACTTTCTAGAAAGTTCGAAATCTGAACACTGAAAGACTGAATTATTTAAATACTATTAACATACAAATGAAATAATATCAACAAAATATTATTATTAAATATTTCTAACATAACAATTTAACAGTGTTTATCATTTTAATTATAAATTTATTTTGTGGACTTCAATATATATGGGAAGTTATAATAATTTTTATAAAGACCTTGTACTACAACAACTTTCTGATTATCATAGGAATTAATCCAGTAATTGACTTTCTTGATTTGTGTAATTTTGCCTTATTAAGTGAAGATTGAAGAACTTTAAAAAAAATAGTGAAGCTTGGGGAAAATACTTTCTTAGATAAGGCAGTTTCGAGGTATGATTTTGAATTAAAGAAATTCATTACATTTATTATAAAGAAAAGAAACATTGCATTGCGTATATGTCTTTACGCATTGATTGATTTTTAAAATGTTATCAAATTTAACTTCAAATGGATCAGATTTAACTTGTCAACGGAACTGACAACAGACAACGGAACTGTTTTTGTATAATTTCACACTTACTTCGATTTATCAGAAAGGGCCTTCCATTGCCATTTTTAATAAATTACAAACCATTTTAATCCTCACATCAATTTATTTAAAATATAATTAAATGATTTTCTTTTACAGGAACAATATTACTATTAATTTCATCAATAGAAATCTATGAAATTTTGAATAATACTAATAAAAAATTAACATTTGATAGGCACTGATTTTTCAGCATCCCTTTCAACATGTACAAAGTGTGGCTTGTATATTAGCTCAAAATAATTTTCAGTAGTATCATTTGAATTGTGAATTATTTTTTAGTAATTCTTTAAATTTAATGTATTTACTTTAATAACATTTCATATGTTTTAAATATTTAAGTAATTAATGTGAACTTTAACCACCTTTTTTGTTTTGTTTACATTACAATTTATTTTTTATATTTATAATATATCTCGTAAAAATATTATCTATATAGTGTGTTTTTTGTTCCAATCCGAGAGAGATTTATTTAAACTGTACTTATGATTAAAAAAGTAAATTTAATTGTATGGTGTGCAGTCTGTACTTTTTGGATATATTGGATGGTAATGACTATTTTTAGTTTAGTTGTTAATTTTTTCATTAACTTCATTAAACTCTATTTTATACATCAGATTTGGTAAAAATTAATTACATACAAATTTTTTTTTGGGTGCTGGTCAGGTCACCATTCATTGTAATTAACCTTGTTGGAGATGTTACATGTGATGCAAATGAGACCTATGAAACTGTGTTTTTATGTATACGATTATTGGCATTATGTTATTGGAGATTATAATAACTATATTCCTTCTAACTTAATGTTTCTCCTATAATTAAATATGTATAAAAATATTGTCTTGTTCACTAAAAGAATATAACAAAAAGGAAAACATGCCAAAAATATAAATAAAAGTTTAGCAGTAATTCATTATTATTTTTTTTACTACTAAATTTAAAATTGTGAGTGCAGTATTGTATTGGGCAGGCAACTGCATATCTATGGCATTTAGTGGCTTGATCACAGCAATCCATGCCAGTCAGGTAGGTGTATTAATTATGATCATAATATTAGGTCTACATGAATTAATTATGGAATTAGTTTTTACATTTTTTAAGTGTAAGTTTTGTGTTGCAGATTCTTTATATACTTCTTCCTTGAACCTTGTAACCTATCCTTGAAGTTGATTGTTATCCTGCTTCTTAAGTGAAATCCTTCTAAATATCCTCACTGGAAATGTTGTATTTGATAAACAATTGCATCAAATCTTCAGTATTACTAGAACTTGTGGAATGTGTTTTAGTAAAATGTAAAGAATGAACCTGAAGGTTTTTACATTTAGGCTGTAAAAAAATGTAATACTGAGAACAATTCTTATTTCTAGCAGTTTAGTTACTTTTATAGCATCTGCAACCTCATGATCGTTTCATGATATAAAGAGAAAATTATGCATAATTGGTTTCAATTCCACTTATTTTAATTGAAGTATGACTAAATCAGTAATAAAATGTAAATTCGTTATGCCTGAATGAGCCTGTTTGTTTCTAACTAAAAGTTTTAATTATACTGTAGTGTAAAATTTGTTATACAATTGGAAAAAATTCAAGACATCATTTTGAATTCTAATCCATTTACAAGGATGATGCAGTAATTGCTGATTATTGAACTGAATTTAGAATATTTAAGTCACTTAATATAAATCAATCTGTTATGTCAGACTTGATTATTTTTTGAAGTAATTAAAGTTAGTTTTTAATCATAAGTAATTTGTATTTCAATGACTTTTAATAAATTGGATGGTGGATTTTACATTTTTTTGTCCTAATATCATTGTAAATAATATTTTGCTGAATGTTTTAAATATTGTCACTTAAATTTTGCAGTTGGTTTTCTTTCCAAGAAACTGTTAAATAATTTGTTCATAAATATCTTTCCCTTCTAGCTTTAATCTGTTTATTCTTTGTATAGTTAATATCTAATTTATCAGAAAACTTAATATGAACATTTAATTTATATTCTAAAAATATTTTAGAGTTACATATTTTATGTGTGCAAAATGACCCCCATACCATTTGCTGAGTATTAATTATTATTTATGCGTGTAGCCAGTAGATTTTTCTTAACTCACCTCACTTACAATTTATGAAGGATTGAAATTGATAAATTTACAATATAATCATTTTATTTTGATTAGTTTTAATGTGTTTTAGTAATTTGTTTTGTGGTGTGTATTATCTATATGCATATGCCTGTACGTATGCATGTGCATGTTTTATGCGTGGTCAAATTAATGATAGATCTATTTCAATGATGGAGAAATTTATGGTATTTTGTTCAAAAGAGATAGCAAAAGTAATAATTTTAGTGAGTCATATAATGAAGTGATTATGAAAATCCAGTTGAATTGTTACAAAACATTGTAGGATTAGGACATTACTGCATAATGCTAAATTGTTTGTGTGGTCTTTATACAAAACTGGTATATTTGCATTAGAAAAGTAACAGTAAAGGATAATTAGGGACATCCAGTTTTTAAGTATAATTAAATATATCTCATTTTTAATTACTTATTTCTAATCCATTTAAATATTTGTCCAATTTGTATCTAGAAATATTTAAGAAATAAACAGAATTTTATAGTTTCTAAAGGAAGTATTATCTTTGTGGGTTAATTATTATCTTTGACTTCTTACTGTCTTAGAGTTTTCATAACATACCGAGGCACTGTTTCTCTTATTTGTTAGATAGATTGCATTCATTGTGTAGTTCATTTACTGTTCTTAAAAATATATCACCTTCTACTTAGAGTTAATTGTAATTTATTTACAGTAAAATTTGAGCAGTTATAATAAATTTATAGTTCAATTTCATACTTTGAAAGGATGGGAGAATGATTATTTTAGGATGAAGAATGGGTTTTTTATGCTTAAGTATTATTTAATTACTATAAGATATTTGAAAAGCAAATGACTATAATTGTAGCAAAAAAAACCAATGTCAGAGGAATCGATTCCCCTTGAGCTTGAATAAAGCAATAGTTGGAAAACACGCTTTTTGCTATATGTGTTTAAATAAATGAGTCATAAATCACATGCAGTGCAGCATCATGAATAATATAATATGGTACAACCTAGTAGTTGTAAATAGTAACCCTAGTAGTGCAAATGTAACTGACTTTTACAGCTTTTTTATAGGGAAAACTTTTTAAATAGTTTCATTAATACATAGAAGTAATTTAGTCAGTGACTTATTTTCTTTTTACATAATTCTTGAATTTGGATTTAATTATTGAAAATTTAATCTAATTTATTGAAGAGTTATAAGAAAATTTCTATGGTAAGGGGGAAGCCTTATCTTCAAAAAGGTTTAGAAATACCCTTCACAAAAATTCAAACTAGTGGCTTATTGGATGATTAGTGAGTTGCCTGTTGAGTAAACCTAGGCCTTCTAATGCTAGGACACTAGAAGCAATTGTATGAGGATAGTTCGGAAAGTTCTCGGCCTGACAAAGAAAATAAAATTTTTTAGAATTTTTTCAACATGTCATCTTTTAATTAAATACATTTAATGAGTAATGCATTAGTTGGAATGACTTTCCATCTTATAATACCTCAGTTTGATGTGATTTCTCCAGCTTTGCAAAATAAATGATTGTCTAAGCATTGACCTCATTATTTGAAGTGAATCTTCATCCAGTAAGCCATTTCTTCAGGTTTGAGAGAAGGAAGTAGTCAATGGGAATCAAATTGGTGAATATGGGATATGTAGAATCATTTCAAAGGATCATGAAGTTTTGTAGCAACAACCCAAAGTATGTGTATGGTGCATTATTGTAGTGAAAAAGCACTTTTTTTGCCGGATGTGGACGATAAGCGTAAATAGCATCCTTTAATTGGTCCATAATATTCTTCAGTGGTGGTCCTGCCTCTTTCCTGGTAGTTTATTAGCACCACACCATCAAAATCCCCAAAAAATTATAGTCATGATTTCTCTTGCAGATAGAACCATTTTCACTTTCTTTGTACACTTTCATCTGCTTCCACCTACTAACTTGGTCTCTGGTTATAATCCATAATGGTTAATCTATTGTTATATAACACAATAAAACTCAGCAGAATTGTGTTTAATAAGTCTAAACACCCTTGAAAAGTGTTCAGTCAAGAATTTTTTATTGACTTTAAAAAAAAATACCACATCGATTGAGCAGAAAGGTTTTTCATACCCATCAATCATTCAGTAAAGTAGTGAACACAATCTGTTGAGATTTTTGCAGTGACAAAAAGCTCTTGTACCTACAGTCATTTAATGTAGCATTGTGAAATTTTATAACGATTTCGTCAGTTGCGACAGTTTTTGGGTGTCCTGAGCATTCATCTATTTGAAAGGATGTACAACCACATTTAAGTTCAGGATGTCACTTTTTTACCATTTGAAACTAAAAGAAAGAATATACTTTAAAGTGGAATCTGACTCTTTCTTTATGTCTGTAGGGTTAAACTTTTTAAAAAAGTAGTTATTAACAACTCAAATTTTATAAACTCAATTTTATCCATATTCCAGAAAATCTCAAAACTTGTTTGATTTACTCAATCACTACAAACATCAACTAGTACTAGCATCATTTATCACGATAATTCAATAAAAAAATTATTTATTTATCACCTATTACTAAAATATTCCAATACACATTTATAAATATCTTCTATTACACATACATAAGCCGCACAGGAATTAACAAGGTTGTAAAACCCTGTACCAGAAATTTTTGGTAGGGTAGGATAAAATTAGTATAACAGTAGTATTTATTTTATCAAATACTCTGGTGTCAGAAAAAAAATAGCTTAAACATTTTAGTAGGTTTTTAAACAGCATACAGGTTCTGAGTATCAATGCTACCAAAGGCATCACTATTCTGCGTTAGTGGATTATGTAATTATGAACTTAAAATGTTACTGATACCAAACAGCACCTGTGTTTATTTTGTCCTTTTTTTTTAAATCAGATGTGTGAATGAATAGTAAACCTGTTCATTGCTTGTTCATTTATGTAAATCAGTAAGTTAAAACTTGAAATTCAAATTGGATGCTTAAATAGGTTATAAATAATATTTCAGTCTGTATGATTTTTTGTTAATAAAATATCAAAGTTATGATGTTGCAAAGTATGTTTGTACAATATTAAAAAAATCTATTAAATTATAAGATTGATTATGATGGGTAAGTATGTGTATTTTCTTGAATTTCCTCCTGTATTCTATATTTTTCTTTTGTGAAAATTTCAGTTAGTTCTTTTATAAATTTACCCATTTGTTTTTATTTATATTAATTATGCTTTTGGTCAAGGGCAGTCTGTAGGAAAATTGAAATACTATAATGTTTAATTAATCCATGATATTTTAAACATTATTCATATTTATTTAAATTCATGTTATATTTTCTACTGGAATTCTCATATATGAAATGTAAAAGCAAACAATTAAAAAATATTTTAGTTATGCTTATTTGGTGATGGCCAGTTATTAAAAATGTGAATGAAATAAGTGACACAAATGATGGCCAATTTGTTTACAGGTCAGTCGATTCATTCAAAGAGTATTGCCAGACCGAAACACAGACTGAGTGTACTTATGCGACTCGACTTTCGATTCAGTCAAACAGGCTGAAAAGGAAAAACACTATGAAAATGTTCTCTTGTAACATTTGTAAAGAACAATTTAAAAGAAAGTATGATTTAAAACGTCATTTTAAATTGCACAGTGTTGTTAAAAATTCAGAAGCAACTATTGAAAGTAATGTAGATTGTGATATTGACCATAGTGATAGTGAGAACTGTGATAAAGAGGAAGTTAATAATGAAGCAGATGATGTATACAGTTTTCTTTTTCTTAATGATATGAAAGTGGCAAAAATACATACATGCAATGTATGTAAAAAGAATTTCAAATCAAAAGACAGCTATGTGCGACATTCTCGAATTCACAGCGATGAAAGACCATTTTCTTGTCGTGAGTGTGGAAAATCATTTAGGGATAGGAGCGGTCTATCTAGACATTTTCGTGATGTACATGAACGTCTCAGGACTGTACCTTGTGATTTATGTAACAAAAAGTTTGCTAATAGAGCCACACGTGATGATCATCGAAGAACTCATACTGGTGAACGACCTTATGTTTGTTCTATGTGTGGTCAGATGTTTAAGTCTAAAGCATCACTATATGTTCATAACAAACTTCATGAAGATGTGTTACCATTCATGTGCATGGAGTGCGGTAAACATTTTCGTCGTCGTCAAGAACTGATTATTCATACAAGGACCCATACCGGCGAGAAACCTCACATATGTGATAAATGTGGAAAAGCATTTCGTGTGCGTAGTGAACTCATAAGACATTTTGTTATACACTCCGATGATAAACCATTTTCTTGTCTGTATTGTGGTGTTGAAAATAAGTGTTTTAAACAGAAACGCTATTTAAGAAACCATATTAAGAAACATCATAAGTTATTACTGAATTCATCTGATCAACTATCTTGACATATTATTTATTTAATGTATATTTTTTTATAATTTTTATAGAATGTTGGTTATAGCAAAATCTGTCTACAACAAAATCCAGTAATCTTAACAATTTTATGCAATACATGTGAGGTTACTAAGAAGAATAATTCATAGACAAACTTATGTTTATTAAAAAGTTGCACTGATATTCTTTTTTATTTACCTTCACTTTGCAAACATGTTAATCTTGTTTTGATTATAGTTACTTATTTTAAATAAATAAAATCTATGTCTCTTAATAAAAATTGATATATCTTGGGAGATAGAATAAAATAGTTTTCATTATTAGATTTTTGGAAATGAGTATTTCCAAATTTTTGGCCTCATTTGGAAAATCACACTTAAGCTTCAAGCTTTAAGCAGCTTCATTGACATCTACTGCCTTTGTCAGCAAGAAACTTTCTTTCTAGTGTGGACAGGGTAGACTGATGAATTAGATTAATTATATGATTACATACGTGGAAAAATTTGTTTGTTTTTACATTAGTTTGTCTGCAATTATTTTGTTAAAACAGTCATCAAAATTACAAATATTGTTTTAAATATTACTCTAAGAAAATTATTAGGTTCACTGTTGAGAATAGAAAACATGTACTACAAAGGATTTAATGTAAAGGATAACTGTTTATGTCAATGTATTTTATCAAATTATTTTTTGCTTATTTTAAATATCTATTCATTAAAGTTGTAAGAGTTTTATATATAATGCAGAAGTGTTTCTGAAGTGTTAGTACATCTTCAAGTAATGATATGTTATTCATATAGTTATGGGATATATATATATTTATTCATATATATCGGTGACAAAATCAATTAATTTTACATAAATTTTCTGATTATTATAACTGTTATTACATGAGGTTGTATTACATCATGAAAAAAAATCTAGCATTATTTTTTAATGTTTTTTAAATATTTTTTGAAGAATCAGTTTAAGTTAAAATTAATTAATTATTTTTTTATTACTTTTATTCCTCATTAATAAAGTATACACTGAGTTCATTAGAATTTTTTTTAATAAAGAGATTTTTTAATTTTGTTAATGAGTTTTAATATGGGAAAAAATTTATTTGAGAGTACTCAGTAAAGATAACAAATAAAAACAGTAATTGGTTAAAGAAAGATTAATTTAATAAAATATTTTGTTGCTAGGATTTATTTTGCTGAATCCTATATTTAAAATAAATACTGAACATTTCTAATAATTTTTAATATTAAGAATTTTATTATGTTAATAAGTACTGCTGAATTTAATTGACAACTGAATAAGAATAAAAAAAAAAATTGTTTGTATTCTCTGTTAAAAAGATACGAAGAACTAACTGGCTAAAATGTGAATACAAAGAATTTGCTAGATGCATATGAATGAAGTTCCGACCATTCCATGACGGTATCAAACTAATGTTCAATATCCCATAGCTGATATATTGATTTTGTTATTTCAGATCAGTATGATGTGTATCCCAAGAAGTAAAAATCAGTAAACTGTTTTTATTATCATAAAAATTTATATTTATTGTTTAAGCATATTATACTTATTTAATAATTAGAAAATTTTTGTAATTAAAAAAAACCTATTAAAATAGTTTTAGATATTATGTAATTTTTCAGATTTTGAAGTCCTCTTACTTTTATAGTTTGTATTACATGGCACGTTCTTTGTATTTAAAATTGCATTCAAAACTTCTGGGCATAATAGTCATTTAATCAATCTTATAAAATGAAGTTAAAAAAAAATTATACATTTTTTGTTGATTGTTCTTAGTATTTTCAAGTTTTCCTGCAGAATATTTTATGTGTTACATATGAGTTGCATGAACATACAAATTTTGATTCTTTTTGTTATATTGAAGTGTGATCATACAAGTTATTCATAGGAAGATATTAAGAGTATAAATTTTGAATATTTCTGACCAGTCTGATTAATGCATAGACGAAATTAAGTATCTTAATATTGAGAAACAAATAGTAATAAACTAAAGTAAATAAAAAGTATATGAAATAAATTGACAGGTAATCACAAAGGTCATGGATATCTGATGATGCAAACAGATGTACCCCTTTGTGCTCGATGTGATTACCAACTAACAGTGCATCACATCCATGTGGATTGTTTCTATTATATGGCATTGCATCACAAATTTAAAGCAGAGGCTAACACGTGAAGTATTCTAGGGGATAATGAAATAGAAGAGTGAATTATTGATTTATTTATTATCAAACTATCGCTTCTTATTTTCTTTATGTAATATTTGTCATTAAGTGCTAATTTCACAACACATAGGAAGCTTTTGTAGTTTTTTTTTATTACCCATTTAATTGGTTGATGCTATTTCCATTACGTTCTGTTCTGTACTAATACGTTAACCTCAACATCAATTATTACATTCTTAGTTAACTGTTTTATTCTGTTCTTTGTCTTTAACAATTTTCCTATTCATTCGTTATTAGATGGCCAACCAACCTTGTTTTTCTCTGTCACAATTTATTTCTCTTAAGATCTTTTCATTAAGGCACGTAATAAAAAAATAATAATTTTTAGCATCCTCCTATAACACCTCATTTCAAAATCCTCTACTTTTTCCTTCTATCCATATTTGATGCTATGCATAACCACTGTTTATTTATTTATTTTTTTTGTAAACTAATTTTAATTGAAGTAAGTAAAGCATTATGTAATTGTTCTGTGTAAAGAAAAATTTATGTAAGGTAAATTATGTATTTACATCCTTGTTTGACTATTTTTATTTATTTCTATTCACTGATAAATTTTGATAAAACAAGAGGTACAAGGAGCAGTTGAATTGTAATTCCTCTGGAAGGCATAATCTTTTTTCTATATTCTTTCAAATGCTGTATAATAGAAATACAAATATTAAAAAAAAAAAAACAATGTGATAACTCAAACCCAAGACTTCTCAGTTATAAGATTGGAATGCTTGCAACTCATCTACTGTGATAATGCATCTAAAAATAAGCTACTTGAACCCTTCAAAAAATTTTTAATTAAGTTTATTCAAAATATAAACATAATTTCATCTCTATGTATGAATTAATTATCAAATGAATATTTCATAGTAATAGTCCCATGTCTATTTCTTCCATCAAACTTATATAGTAATCTTCTATCTTTATAAATGATCTGCTTTTGTACATGTCTGGGTGTTTAGGGAGGACATAAGAAATACTTCTTGTACTTTAATACTACATACAGAAGATCTCTGTTTTGGATAATGAATGAGTTTAAACAATACTTGATTAGTATTTTAATGAATTAGTAACCAATAGTCATTTCTTAGTAGGTGTATGGTTACATTTAATCTATTCCATTCATTATTTATTTATTTATTTTTTTTTTTTTAATAATTCCTTGCTATTTTCAATAACTGTTTTAACAACTAGACATATTTTAGTTACTCCTTATTTTGCGATGTGAGAAATTAATTCGTAGTACTTGAAAAAATGCTTAGTTTGACTAGCTTGGATTAAAACCCAGAATCTTGCAGATAAAAGGTGTAGTTATTACATTTCATTTTGGAAGTTGGCAGCGGACTTAGGAAATAAAAGCGGTTGAGGAAGTAAGTCGGATTTTGTTGTAACTGTAACCTAACTTACTATCACAGTTAAAAATTGTAAC
>JAAAKQ030118903.1:0-13837 GCA_010016005.3 Zanna intricata | reverse complement strand
GTAATGTGATAAACGGTTCCGGGTCGAGTCCTGGTAGAAGGGGGGTGGTTTTAGTCGGTAGTCTGCTGATGGTTATTAGAAATGCCATCAGTGGGAGCCCGACACTCCGTGCGTAAATGCATTTCCACCTCCCTCCCCAATAAAAAAAAAAAAAAAAAAAAAAAAATATATATATATATTGTTATTTTAGCTTAAACTAAAAACTAAGGAATACTGAATTAAATTAGTTCATAAATAGAAGAAAAATTAAATTTGAGAGTATAAAAAAGAATTAAAGAATAGAAAATTTGAGCGAATTAAGATAGGTATCAAACACAGACTGGTAGAAGAAGCATAGCTTTCATTGAGAATTAAGTTTATTTTCAAATACAATCAATGAATCGAACAGAAAATCTTCCAAAATTATTTTTCAAGGAATATTGTATTATATTATAAAACACGAAAATATGGAGAGCAGGACTGCTAAGATTTGAGACATTTAAAAGCAGCTTGTAAAAGAATATTACCAATTAAATTTTAAATAAGAGAATTTTTTTATATTCCAGTCAAATTTATCACCGCCTTAAACCAGAGGCCTACGATGGAAGGCATAAATAACTGAGGCGCCCAAAAATTAAGTTAAAGAATCCTTACTAATACACAACCTGTTGTATATGTTTGTAAATTTTTTGATTGAAAATGAAAAATAAATACAGACATATAAAGAAATTATAGCTTGTTAAAATAATAATTATTCTTTATTTTAAATAAAAGAATAAGTTTTAGTTGACCAATTTTGGAAGAAATAAAATGGATCAGTAAGAATTTACAAATATAATTTCTCTCCAAGACTAGGACCTGCATTATACTTAAATAGTGAAAAATAATTTTGTTTAGAATTTAAAATTACTAGTTAAAAAACTGAATATAATAGATAACAATGCCAAATTAAAATATATTTTAATTTTTATTATGATGTTTTAAGTATTAGTAAAATGTTACTGACCAATCAAGGAAACTTGCCTATCCTTTCCCAATGTCAATATAGGTACCAGCAGATCAAAATTACAACAGCAATATACCAGTAGTATATATATATATATATATATATACATACATACACACACATGTGTATGTGTATGTGTACGCGCGCGCGCGTGTGGGGCCATCACGGGAAACTGGTTTTTAACACTTGCTACTGTAAGTATAATATTGATAGTACAACAATTAGACGTTTAATTATATTTTTATATTAGATTAAAATATAAATATAAGAAATTATATTGCTAAAAAAATAAAAAATAGAAATGGCTTAAACAAAAAACTTTGTAATGTGAAAAAAGGTTCAATGATTTAAGGTAAAATTTGATTTGGTAATCGTTAGCTAAAAGTTTAAAAATAAAAGGTTCCAAACTTCTCTTAAACATAATACTACTGAATACTTTAATTAAATTTCAATTTTGTCTGCTGAACAACTTTTAAATTTGCAAACTAAATAAAACACATTTACGTATTTTATGTATTTCCAATACGGTTTGAACCCTATAGACACACAAAAAAAAAATGAGAATCCCTTAACGTTTGTATTTCTGAAGTATTTTGTAATAAATATTAGTATAATTTATTTTTTTTAAATTGTACTAGTTCAGATATTTTTAAGAATACTGATACTTAACTGTGCGTGAAACGCTTATAACCTTTTACTTCGGTTAATTCCTAAAAAAATGCTTACTGTGTTATTTTAATATGACTGAAAAATTATTCAGATCATTCTTTGGATTTCTTTTTAACTGTTCATTTTGTAAGTTTTGTTTTTAAGAAACTTCGAAATTCTTAAGTTTGTAAGGTCTCTATGCATTCCATTTTACTCAGAAACAAACATTTCATAAATTAAATTTTAAATTATTACATGTATCTTAACCACTGAAAAAAGTTATTTCAAACAAAATATTGGTTTTTTATTATCCATATCTTTTTTAATTTATCCCAGATTACTCAAAAACTATTAAAAATAAAGTTTTGATACTTATTCTTTTCAATGTTCTAGATGAAATTTCATGTAAAACCCCAAAATTTACAGGTTAATTTGGGCTTCTAACAATTACAGTCTGGTTTAATTTTACCGAAGGCGCAGAAATCTTTCGCTAACAAAGATTCCCGAGATTGTATTTATATGAACTTATTTCCTTATTTTTACCACTAGATTTTATCCTGAAATTGTATTAAATTCTACGAAAATCACATTGTACATGTTAATCAACTAAATTTAACTTGCTACTTGTATAAAGCAAAGGGATAATAAGAGTGAAAAAACAATAATTTAGATATTTACTCAATCAGTCTCAGGTTTTCTTCTAACTACTTGTGTATACACTGAAGTAAAACAGAAACCGCGATAAATGTACCAGAAAGTCATTATCACTCAAAAAGTTAACGTAATGACATTTTCTAAAGTTTCTAATAAATGCACTTTAATTAATTAACTGTATAACAAAGTCTAGAGTAATAGATGTTAAAGAACGTGGAAAAGAAGCTCGGTAAACAAACAAGGAAATTATAAAGAATTAGAAGACTGCACAACAGAAATTAGACAGAAGGAAAGAAAATTAAATTCAATTTTACATTCATTTAACCTCCTTCAACATCTGTCGGTAAAAGTGGAAATTATCTCTGAGTTTTAAGAAAAAAAAAAAACAAACATTATAACCTCGGAGTAGAGCCTCAGCCGACTCACGTTTATGAGAAAATAAAAATTAAATAAATTTTAGCTGATGATATTAATTTTAATAATTAGGACAAATCTGCATCTTATTCTAGCTAAAAGGATATACATATAAAAATAAATTAAAAAGAAGGTTAAATAAATTAAAAAATAGATTACGACAATTTGTTTTTGCAAAGAACTAAACTTTTAACGACTAATTTAATTTTTGTTAATGAGGTTCAGTTCATGATATTTAGACAAATATTTGTGTGTTATAAAGGTTTAGAAATTCTCCTCTCCCTGCAATATTAATAATAAAAAACTTCTACGTATTTTTTATTAAAAATTAACGTTATCTGTCTGGAATATTAGAATATCTATTATTATAATTGTACTATTTATATGTTTATACAATTATATATATATATATATATATATACATATATATATATATATATATATAAAAGAGTAGAGTGATTCAGAAGAAAAAGAAAATATTTTGAGAACTGATTCTAGAGCTTGAAATAAGGAAAAACTTTCACACAAATATACATCTGAAAACGCTTTGTTATAAATTTACAGCGAGCGAAAAATTTCGCTCGGATCTCTGTTCCCCCGATGAAATGAGGTCATACTGAAATGTTTAAATTACGGTTGGTTATCTTATGCAATTTCTTCTTCATTCGTGTAAACCAAAAAAAAAAAAAAAGGAAGAAAAAATTGTATAAGCTAACCATAATGAAAGAAAACCGAAAAAAAAAATTCACCAAAGAATTATTAACACAGCTAACATAAATTTAAGTGAATATGAATTGTTAAATAAAAAGCTAAAATATAATAAAAATTTGAACATTGAAAAAATAGTCGAACAAAACATTATAGATATAGAGAACGTAATAGAAATACCAATAGAAGAACAGAAACATACAAGACATTTAACGGCAGAATCAATTAAAAAAGTATCAACAAAGATGAAATATACGTAAAAAAAATACAGAAAAAATTCTATGCGTAAAAAAGAAACTAAAAGAAAACAATGCACTAATTAAAAAAGTATATAAAGGAAATGCAGTAGTCATCGTTAAAAAGAAGATTATATAGAGGAAACAGGAAAACTGTATAAACAAAACAACACAATGAACAATATACAAAAAATATAAATCGGAAAGAAATTAAAAAGATTAGGAAAAAAAAATCAAAAGTTTAATTAAAGAAAATATTACAAAAGTATTAAAATGAATCCGAGTATACCGATTATGAGAACACAGATTAAAATCCACAAAGAAAATTTTCCGATAAGACTTATAGTAAATTACACGAATGCGCCAGCATATTAGCTAGATGTTTAGCAAATATATTAAAAGACGGTAAAAAATTCAATTGAAGTAGCAGAAATATTAAAAAATGTAAGAATAACAGAAGACTAAAATAATATTATTTAACATAAAAAATTTATATCAATCTATACAATTAGAAGAAACTTTAAAAATTTTATAAAAGAAATTAAATTGAGGAAAAGATAAATAATAACTTCAAAATAGAAATTATTGAAACTCTAAAAATAATTCTTCAACAAAATCAGTTATCTAAGTAATCCACTATCAAAGGTGCTAAGCGAAATATTCATTTTTAGATTTTTAAGATATACATGGATGTTATTGTATTATAAGTATTTAAAAATAAATAAATAATAATGAAGAAAATATTTCGGAAAAAATAACATTAAATATAGTTTAATGTATATAAAATTAGTGTATAGAAAAACGAACTATTATTTTATTAGATCTAACAACAAGAATAAATAATAATAATCTAGATTTTGAAATATATAGAAAAGAAATCTTTACCTATAACATCATATCTTACGATTCGATTCTCCTATTGGAATATAAATTAGTGAGTTTTAGATACATGATAGATGGACTACATAAGTTACATTAAAGAAACCTGCATATGAAAAACAATTAAACACTATTTTTCAAATAGCAGAACATAATGGGTATAAAAAAGAAAAAATCAGAAAAATAAATAAAAATGGAACTAAATGAAATTAAAATTTCAAAGATAATGAAACCTTCAAATGGAGTAAATTAACATTTATTGGGAAAGAAATTTACCCGATTAAACAATTTTTTAGTAAATATAATATAAAAATGGCTACAAATACAAATAATACAATAAAATTACTTTTAATAACAACATGGAAGAAAAAGATATATACAACAGTACTAGTATGTAAAAAATAAAATATGAATGCAATGTAACATAAATTACATAAACGGAAAGAAAATTAAAATATAACGAACCCATTAGTCTTTTAAAAAGAAAAGTATGATATACCAATGAAAGTGAAAGAATCAATAAAACTAATTCACAAATGTATTAAAGGAAGAAGAATGAAAATTATGGAAAATCTAGAAATCTTTTAACTAAAAAGAAACAATAAAAGGATCGTAAATTAACAGGTCAACAATCTAGTGAATGTACTTTACAAGAACATCAATTTATTAAAAATAGGAAATAGATAAATAAAATCAAAAATACATATAACCATTATTAATAAATATAAAAGAAGAATGCCAAGTAGGCCTGAGGTCAAATATAAGAAGGGACGCTTACTAAACGCTGTATAAAGTATAACAGATATTTGCCAGTAACTAGTACAATATGTTTTTAAAATGAGATAGTTCACGCCTCAAAAGATAAGAACAAAAAAAAAAAAAGCTAAGAAAGATAGGCAGTACTAAACATAGAAAAAATAAATTTCACTTTGAAAAATTAGATTGGGAATACAAACTGTATGCTTAAAAATTAATATGAATACTTATCATTGTTGTAAAAAAATCGTGGTTATGTCTTAATAAAAATATTAGGCGGTTTAGTTTTTTTTGATTAATTTTAATTGCGTTTGATTAGTTTTGTGAATCAAGTATGTAGTGGTTTTGTGTTTGTCGTACTCTAAACTTTACCTACATTTTTCTATTACATTGAATCTGAATTTAAAATTTATTTTCACTTGCCACGAAAATAAATTATCTGGAATTTGTAAACAATGAATTTCTTACACGTTTTGAGTTCTTTGTTTTGAAAAATGCTGAGTCTCTTCATTCATATAGAATATGTTAAGATTTTTGAACTGTTTTTGCGATAGAAGTGCTCTAGCTGAGGTGGAAAAATACAGACGTCGGTTTCCTGGACAAGTAAAGTATTTGTAAATTTTTAATAGTATTCATGAGAATGATACACTTCCCAGCTTTCGTGTTTCATATGCACGTCAACCATTACATGGTAATGAAAGGAAAAATATTTTCAGCTGGTACAGCTTAGTTCCACAACGAGCACTGGAAGGATTTCTACTCTACTCAACATTCCACAAACAGTATGGAAAACATTACATGCTCAAGGACTGAGTTTTTTATCGTGTTCAGAAAGTTCAATAGTTGTGACCATATCTGACGACTGCATGTTTCTCGTAGACTTTATTACATTAATTTTCTCAGAATTAGATTCTCTACATGTTCTTGCAGTAAAATTTCCACAAAGTTTTTCTGTTTTATTAAATTCTTTGTAAGTTCTAATAATAAAATTTCCACCAAATGTCTCTCTTTTACGTTATATACCATGAACAAAAAATACGGGAAATATAGTTCCTTGTTTTCTTCTATTTTAAGGTCGAAAACATCAAGTTTATCCTTTATATAAAGCTTTAAAAATTTCAGTATGACTTCATTTCATGGGGGAAATGAAATCGATCGAAATTTTTCATTAACCATAACACTATAACAAAGCGTTTTCGGGCGTATTTTTCTGTGAACCTTTTTCTTTTTTTCAAACGCTAGAATCTGTTTTCTAATTATTTCCCTTTTCTTCAGAATCACCTTATATATATATAATATGTTAATGTGTGGGTTAATAATAGTTAAGATGTAATTCCGTTCATACCATTTTAGAAAAAAGCTACTTTTACCCGAAATGGCATAAAGTACCCACAAATTCAATTCGGTAGTCTGAATAAAACCCATAAGGTGTGTAGTCTAAGGAGATTTCCAGCAGCTATTCCCGGTTACGGTTGGTATGGCATAAACAACAATCTGTTAAAAGGCTCTTTCATACTAGAAAAACTTGTCACGAGAATAAATTATCTGGAATTTTTAAACAATGAATTTTTTACACGGTTTGAAAACTTCCCATTGACGAAACAAATTGAAACATACAATCAACTTGATGAAGCAGCAATAAATTTCAGGGATGACGTAAGACATTTCTTAGATGAAACATTCATTGGTAAATAGATTCGATGTATGAGGACGGTGTGAATTGACTAACTAGGTCGCCGGACCTTACTTCCTTTGATTACTATTTATGAAGATGGATGAAATGCAAGATATACGCACAAACATAGACACACGTGATGAACTGATCCCTCGCATTTCCAATACTACAGCCCTTAAAGAACGCAAAAGTATTATTGGATTTTCGACAGAAAATATAAGCAAACAAGTTAAAAAATGCATTTATATCACTGGCGGATTTATCGAACATTTATTTTAAATTAATACAGAATAAAACATAATGAATATATATATATTTTAAAGCAAATTAGAAGTATTTTAATTTTTCTAATTTTATTGTACTAACAATTATTTTTAATTTTTACACGACTGCCCAACAAGGAGTGTGATGTATTTACGGTGTATGTATGTTTGCTCCACCGTAGCAGCTCAACGGCCGAAACGATTTAGATGTATGTCCTCGCATTGGAATCCTTACGTTACCGGGAGTGTCATAGTCTATATAAATATTTGTGCAAGTATATGTATATATTATTATATATGTTATGTAATACTGGAGATTTGGTGGATGAAGCACAAATTGTAATAAATTGAATTAATGAA
This sequence comes from Zanna intricata, assembly GCA_010016005.3. Classification (NCBI taxonomy): domain Eukaryota; kingdom Metazoa; phylum Arthropoda; class Insecta; order Hemiptera; family Fulgoridae; genus Zanna; species Zanna intricata. Next base: position 6,259 of record JAAAKQ030118903.1, on the reverse strand, counting down.
CAGTGATATGTAAGCCTCTACCAGTGTGTTAGCTGGGTTTAAACTAAATCATTCAAATCAATCGAATGAATTATATTATAAATATAATAGAATTGCATTTACCATAAATAAAATAACTCTAAATAAATTTTTTTTAAATTCTGTTAAATAATAATGGGCTTCCCGTGAGAACTGCATGAGAGGCTAGAGTGGTGAGGTAATACTCTGAAGAGTAATTGTATGTTAAAGAGATCTGGATAGTAATTATTCTGTATTAAAGAGCTTCCTAACTCCATTAAAATATTTTACCACTCGATGTAATAGCAGGTGAGAACTTAATCGTTAGACAACATTAAATGTCTGTTATTTCTAGAACATGAAAAATATATTTAAAAAATTAATGCTATCTGAAAGTTGATTGGTTACTCATTATTTTGTTTAATTAAATACTGCATAATGATGTTTAGTCCTTTATTTCCATTCCTTGTTTTCTTTTGTTTTAGTTCGCTTTATTGTCGTTTTTTTACCGTAAATTATGTGCTAATTTATTTTTAAATGCAGCAAAGGAAAATGAACAGTAGAAAATCATCATGAACCGTTTATAAAGATTACAATATGAGTCAGATAAATATTTTAATTAATTATAGTTTGTTATTAGAAGAAGGTATAAAGATATTAGAAATAATAAATATAAATTTAAAAACAAATCGTAACAAAATGCTAATTAAATTTAAAAAAACTATTAGAATTAACCTAAATTATAGAATAAAACAAATCAAGAAAACAATCCTCACTGAGAAAATTCTAGGTGGAATAAAAATGTTTGCTAATCGTTTGCTTGTAGTTTCATTAGAATTATTCCATATAGTTTTTTACAATATTACAAATATTTTCCATTTTGAATCTTTTTTAGGTCTAAGGTCTTCTCCTATCTTTTCTGTGCTTTTTTTTTTTTTTTTTTTTTTTTAATATCTTACGATAAAATTCCTGTTTACAATATAAATAATAACAAGTATTATCTAATTCAAAAAATTTATTATGGATATTTATATGGAGTACCCACAATGAATCATGAAAAACATTTGAATACCATACCTTATCCTCTTGTAAGATATGAGTAACAAACAGTCCTATTCATATTTAAAACACAAAATTTGTTTTAAAACGTATAAAGTAATCCGTTGAAACTGAATTAAAATGTTGAATTGTTGATAATGGAATTAATTAAATTGTTAGATTTTTTAAAAAATTTATCTCTAGTTACAGTAATATTATTCTATTTTAAAGACTAGCGTAATCAGATGTTCAAATCTAAAGTTGCACTTTCCTTTTCATTACATTTCACAAAATAAAACATCAAGATTTCCAGCTTGATATATATCATATTGAAATCTAAATAAAATCTGGTGTATTGAACACTAAATATAATAAAGATAAATATAATATATTGATTATTTATGCATATTTCTATCGCAGCATAACAGTGGAAAGAATTACCTAAGGATTTTGCTTTTTATATACTGTGACGGCATATGTCTTACGATTCAATTTTTGTTTGTCCTTTAGTGGTGAATAATATGATATTTTACGTCTTTTCGTTACTTATTATCCAGAATATAATATTTCTTCATTACAGTTAGGTAAAATTTAAATAAGTTGCATGCTTTTTTTAATTTTGAAATTTATTTGTTTATAAATGTCATCAGATTGGGTTAAACAAAAGTGATGATGAATGTGAAGGGTAGAAATTTTAAAACATCTGTAATTTATAATAGTACAAATAAACAATGAAATAATATTACTTATACTTTTCTTTGAATTCATATCACCTCAAAACCGATTACAAATCCATTTAATAACCTATTAGGTAGTTTATCTTGTCCAGACATAGGGTAAATACGTATATTAATGTTACCACATACTGTCCATGGTCCCCACAGTGAATGTTGAGTTACTATTATAGCACTCTTGTTATACACCTGTATTCCTTTTTTTTTAATTTTTGACAGCTAGATATAGGAAAAAGAAATAATAGAATTTACATCGGTTTGATATGAATAAAGCATATACAACTTTTTATACGTGTTTCCAATAATTATTTGAATTCATGTTACTCGAAGTACTTTTACTGAATGAATGTACAGTGTATTATATGTGTACTTATAGAGTTGGTATGTGATACGTTATTATAATAATATTTTTCAGATTTTTCTTAGAAAAAGTGAAAGAAAAATCTCTATCTTTTGGACGTAAAAAGGAAAAAATAAAATAAAAATATTTCCGACCTCAGTAAAACTATAGGTGGTATAAATTTTTTTACGTTCCTTTTCAATAAAAAGACCTTTCGGCTTGCTTAATAAAAATACATTGATCCCCCTGGAATTCCTTTTTAGAATAAAAAGTAGATATTGCTGCTTTTACCTTTCTCTCGCTGTTGATGTTTTTATTCTGAATTACTTAAATAATAGTGTTATTTAAATTTATTTTTTTCCACAAAATTGTCAATAATTAGTGGTGAATTAAAATTTAATAAATACTAATTTATTAAAATAATCGATTTTATTAAAATAAATACTAATGAGAGTGAATTTACGTAATATACAACTAAAAATAAGTTTGTTTCTTTATCGATATTTTAATTTTCATTAATATGAAAATGAAATTTAATTGCATGGCAGTTTTAACCCTTATAACAGTTGAATGTATGAAAAATGTGTTCTCTGCATGGCTTCGTATTCGTTTGTGTGTGTTAACCGAATGGAACGCCGCAGGGGTTAAAATGTTTAGCAATTTGGGATGAGTTAGGTAGGAATAATGAAACCAATTGGTTTGGTTGGAATTGGAATACCTGCGCAAAGTACTGGAGCAATGAAGGTGGCATCGTTCAGAATTTAGAGGTCGTGAAAATGAAGCTTAAAATTAATAAACCGCTCTATTATTGAAGGTTTTTAGTTAGGTATAATAGGAAGGAGGTGAAATGACAGAACTCCCTCGGTTGAGTTGTTGAAATAGTTGAACATTCCGGCTGCTTGACGCTTCAAGCACTCCCTATCATTTTGCTGTCGGATTATTACTTTACTCATTTGACCAACTTTTACTGTTCCTGTTGTGTGGTTGAATTTCATTAGTACTATTTTAGTTGTAGATGTTCTTCTTTATCTTCTGAACATTCCATATTGTGTTTTATAATAACCACCGCAACAACAACAATTTAGTACCTAGGCCAAGAGTGAAAACTGTACTAGATACACAAATAATATCAGGTTTTATATATTACGATAAATTAAAAACATACTGTTGATTAACATTTTGGAGAATTTAGTTTATATTTGGTTTTAACGATTTCTTCGAAATTTATATACGAGTATTCAGCAATAGATTTTATAACGATACAAATTTATAACAAAACTAAAACACATAACAAAACTAAAAATTAAACTGTAACTAAAAAAACTAAGATATCAATCCAAAATAAACCGTAAAACAGAGATAACTCAAGAAGTTTTTAAACACTAACTTGCAATTAAAAAATTACAAAATTCTGTTCGTGGAATTCAAAAATTTTCTAAAAGCGTTTTTATATTTATTTGTTCTATAAGTTAAACTCTCATGCTCTAATAGATGACTGAGATTTAACAAATATCTTTGAATAATAATGATAAAGATAGGTAGGTATATTTGCCTCTTCATTTAAAGATAATAAAATTAAAAGTAACAGTTTCTGTCTTTCCTCTTATTCTAAAAGTTAAAGCGTGAGAATCTTTGTCTCTATTTATTCTAAAAATTAAAGTATGAAATATTGGTTTTATTCTATCCTACAGGCTATGAAGCTTATCTCTATCTATACTTAAATATAACTTTAATTAGTAACTTTGAAAAATAAATACTTTTAGAGATTTACAAAATACTTCAAACTTTTCCTATAATTTTTAAATGATAATAAATCCTTAACATCACGTTGCTGTCAAAAATAAATAAAATTACTTTTTCCCGTGCCTCTTATGAATGGAAAAAAATCGCAACCGTTTTCAATTTTAACATTACAGACCAATATGCTTTTTCAGATGTGGTTTTAGGTATTGTAATCGAAAAGTAATAGTTCAATTTTCCTTTCTCATTAGTATACTTGCATATACTCAAAAAATGGTTGGTGGAATACGAAACCAAGGTATATTAAACAGATTAATAGAGAAAAACCACTGGAATTTTATTATTACACGTAAAAAACTAAAAAAAAAAAAAAAAGGTTAAAAAAGGGTTTAAACTAAGGTAAAGACTATTTAATCCAATAGAAACGTTTTGCTACAGCATAACAATTTAAAAAAATTGTATTTTTCAGTTACTTGAATTCCCAGTCCGGAAATTAAAATAATGTTTTGTTTATAAAGAAAGAGTTTTGTCGTTCTTTTAATAGTTTTTTAAGAAAAAAAAATTTTTTAATATAATTTTGGCGGAAATGATATAGAAAATAAGAATCCTGTTATTTTCGTAAAATGTAGAGTCAAAATTCGGGAAGTAATAAAAAAGAAATTTAACTATATTAAGACCACGTCAAAAGATCGGATATTGGGAATTACAACTACAACTGACAGAAGTTAAAATCGGTGTATTGTGCGATGATTTATCGGACATTTTACAGGACATATAAAGAAAGAATTACTTCCTTGCAGACTGTTATATAACACAGATCTTAACAAGTAATTTTAAGACAAGAAGTATAGGGGAATACTGATAGAAAACTTTAAGTTTGGATTTGGTAAGATCTTAGTATATATATAAACTATAACGATAACACAGTGAGTGCAGATAAGAGCAAAAAATGTAGAATAATTCCTATGACTTCTGTTCGTCAGGATCCTAGGTTATTGCTAATTGAATTTCTTAGACTATCCGGTAATACTGACTGTCGTCGGATAAGACGACTACAGTATAATAGGTACCCATTAATAAATGGACTAGACTTTTTAAAAATAAATTAGGAATAAAGTGTCAGTTATATGAGAAATTGGTAAAAAGTTGTCGGCCAAAAGAAATAAGTAAAATTTTCTTGAATTAGGAAAACTTGGTTTTGTATTCTGGAAAACAGTGTTTTCCTACATCTAAAAAATGTAAAAAAAATACGTCTAAAAACGTATTTTTTTTTTAAAGCGGTTTAATTATTAATTAGAATTAAATTACTAAGAATCAATTCATTTCAGTGTAACTTTCACTAGAAGCTTTTTAAACTGATTCGCATAGCTCTAATCATTAATGATATTTTAAAATTTAAAAAATATGGGTTTTTAAATTTTATTAAAACTAAAACTTCATAGTCTGTGTAAAATATTTGTGTAAATTATATAACCAATAAATTTATAATAGAAAACGTATTCAAAGAAATCAAAGATCATACAGGTAAATTTAAAAAAAAAAAGAAGATATTATTCACCATGTTAAAAATATTAAACATATTTTTATAGATGATTATATCAAACAAAATGTTAATTAACAAATTCAAAAGACCCTAGTCTAAGAGCTTTACCTGAGATACATAAAATAGATATGCCAGTGAGACCTTTGATAAATTGCAATAATTCCCCTACTTACTTATTAAGTAACTTTATATAAAAAAATCTTAAAGAACATATTAAGTAAGTTTGATAAATATATTTTAAAGAATGGTGTCGTAATAATACATATAAAAAATACAACAAAACTAATAACTTTTGAAACTTTTTAACTTTTTTTTGCAACTGTTTTTAATAATTAAATAGTAACTACTAACTTTGGATATAAATGATATGTATACTAACACAGATACCGAAAAAAATGTACATATTATTAAAAATACATTAACAGATTTAAAAGTAGATAATATTATAATACAGGAAACAATAAACTTTATTAAATTTATGCGTAAAATGTAATTATTTTGAATTCAATTCAATTCAAGTATTATACACAAGAAAAAGGTCTCACCATGGGTTCTGCACTTTCAGCAATATTGGCCAATATATTTATAAATGGTTTTCAAAATAATGATTTACCCAGCATTATTAAAAAATATAAATTTCACTCTATACAAGATACGTTGACGACATTTTAATTATTTATAACAGCAATGCAACGATGATGTAATCGGTATATTAAATGAAATTAATTCTTTAAATAATAATATTAAACCTTTACTCAGGAAACTAATTATAGTATAGATTTTTTTAGACTTGCCGGCCTCCGTGGCCGAGTGGTAGCGTCTCGGCTTTTCATCCGGAGGTCCCGGGTTCGAATCCCAGTCAGGCAT
>JAAAKQ030118881.1:0-13838 GCA_010016005.3 Zanna intricata | reverse complement strand
TATATATATATATATATATATATATAATTATATGATATATATATAATTAAGGCTTTCTGAAATTCTGGGAAGGTCAATTACGGGAAAATTCAATTGTTTACCCAATTGACTTCAATTTACCTGGAGGAACTGAAACTGGTTCGGAATATTTCACCCTGTATAACACGCTAACGATGCGTTTTCGGACCTATGTTAATATGAACTTTTTTCTTATTTTTAGCTTCTAGAATGAGTTTTCAAAGTATTGTCCTATCCTCCTGAACCACCCTGTATATAAGCTGCATATAAACAATAATATTTTATATACTTGAAAAAGTAATATTTGAAGTAAGATGATAATCCCACTTTATTGTTTTTCTTTGGATCTGAAAGCGATTGAATAGTGAATTATTTAACCCAATTATAATATTCTTGAATGCTATACATTTTGATTAAAATCAATATATTTGAAGGTGCAATAACGGATGAAATAAGTCTATCCGAACAACTTAAGTTTAACAAGAAACAATAACGTAATTTTAGAACTGAACATCTACCAGAAACAACTACCATAACACCGTCTGCAACAACAGTTACAAAAACAACAACAAACAGGACGACTGTAAATGGTGATTCGTGCGGTGGTTATGAATAATGCGCTATTTAAATGATAATGTCAATGGTTAGGTGGATTTGCATGAGATAGTTAAACGTGGCTGTGGATCGAAGAGCGGTGTTGCCAAGCGACGGATGGTAACCATGACAACTCGCCTCGATAGCGTTGGGACGCTACGTTTTCGACGCTCTCTTGCCGGACGAGCCAAAACAAACCTTACCAATTCCTTTTCTTTCCTTTACTTTACTTCATTTTCCTCTTCTTCTTCTTCTTTTCCTTTACAATTCCATTCCTTTCACTGATCGTAAAACTGTCTCGTCACAAAAACGTCGTCGTAGTCAGGTCTTCTTCACACGTTGATGCACGCATACTTACCGCTCTTCTATAAATGGTATTTCTTTTCTTCAATAACACCTACCTTCTCTATTTATGCATTGTCAGGATGAACAACAAATAAATAAATTTATATAATATACTACTAACTTCACTTCGATGCACATTTTTCTTCTTTTTTATTTATTTATTTTTTTATGTACAGATTTAATAAATATTTTACTACTAATATTATTGTAACTATATCACTTAATAAAACAAAACTTTCATTTGCTATGCAGTTATTATCAGGTTTTTGTAATTATGAATTATAATTATTTTTGTATTTATGAATTTCGTTATTATTATTTTTTTTATTGTTTTTAATTCAATAAAGTTAATTTATTATAAATATTAAAGGAATACAGTAATAGTGTTTATTAAATGCGATATAAATTGGTAGGATCTTAAGAGTAGGAGAATAAAAAATGAGGGTCTCATTATGTTCCACAATTAAACAATAAAAATATTAAGAGTAATAATAATAATAATAAAACAATTAACAATTAAATAATAAAAGTATTGTGTGTAGTAAACTGGTACGTTACAGGATTTGTTGTCTTTTAATTGTAGTAATAATACTTCAGTGTAAAATAAGAAAATAGTTTTCAATGAAAAAAAAGAAGAGAAAATATTTGTGTAGAAAGAAAATTAATTTGAAAAGGAAAGTAATTGGGCTTGAAAAAAAAAATCAGTACAAAAGCAAAATATCACTCGTTTATAAATAGTTTTCTTAATAGCTAAAAATCTTAATTAATCTTTGTTTAGATACTTTGTTAATTATTTAGTTAGTCTTGTAAACTAAGAAATCATTGGGAATTAGTGGGTGTTGAATTCTTTATCACAATATCTTAAAATCTTTTTATTTTTATTATTTTGTATTTTAAAGTGTTAATACCGATAGCAGCTACTTTAGAAGACCTTATTTAATCATGAACCAGAAATAATAGTATTGTAAAAAACCACAAAACCACCAAATAAAAATGATATTGTAAAAAAAGAATCAATAAAAATTAAAAAATACTTTGTTTTTATTTAAATTAATTATGATAGGTTTAAATAGATATGAAATTCAAAGCCGTATGAATAACGTATGGAACATTAAGGATACTGATTTTGAGATATATATATATACTTTTTGTTATTTTTTTTTCACCAGTATTGTGTTTGTTAAGGTAATTTTAAACATTACGATTTTTTACTTCCTAGTGCACTTTGAATTTTTTTTTATTAATAAAAATTGAATACCATGCATTATAAAAGACTATTAATACGAGGTGTGATAAAAATATACAGTGAATTATGTTATAAAAAACAAAGTAAAAAAGTTACCTTAAATATGAATCAATCTCTTTCAAAGTACCGTCCTTGGCTATCAATACACTTATCCCAACGTTGAATCCACGACTGGAAGCATTTCTGGAAAGCTTCTTTTGGAATGGCTTTCAGCTCTTCTATCGTGGCCTTCTCAATGCCAGGAATGGTGTCAAAACGTTTCCCTTTTAGCACATTTTTTATTTTTGGGAAAAGCCAGAAGTCGCATGGTGCTAAATCTGGTGAGTAAGGCGGATGTGGACAGACAGGAAGACTTTTAGAGGCCAAAAACTCGCGAATCAAAATCGACTTATGGCACGGCGCGTTGTCATGATGAAGAAGAAAGCCGTTGGCCTTTTTTCTTAGGTCTCTTTCTTCGTCTCATCTACAAATCATCTGTTAAAATGCTTTGCAGGGACCCGTAGGAGATGTTAAATTTTTCAGTAAGCTTTCGAATAGTCATTCGCCTGTTTGAAGAAACAAGTTTGGCCACTTTTTGCACATTGTCATCTGTTTTTGAGGTCGAAGAATGTCCCGTTCCTCGTCCTTAGTCGACTCATTTCTACTTTTTTATCGCTCATACCACTTGTAAAAAGTTTTCAAAGTTACCACATTATTACCATACACTGTTTTTAACATTTTGTAAGCTTTTTTGGCACTTTTTTCAACTTGAAACAAAACTTAATGTTAATGCGTTGTTCAAGATTCATGTTTCACGACAGACACTGCAAACACGACCTCACTGTAGCGGCTATAGAAGCAGACTGACAAGCCGGTCGTGTTCAAACTTGTCACTGCCTGTCTCAACACATGAGGTTATGAGACATACTATTTGAAATAGATGCAGCGTAAGTAATTGCTGCTATAAAAATTCATTCAACTTTTTTTTTCACACTTCGTACATTAAGATTTGCTACATGAATTAATTCAGCACAGAAGCTTACAGAGAAGCTTGTACGAGAGAATATGGAAATGGTATTTGGTAGCGTATGAAAAATGCCCATGCCTGACCGGGATTCGAACATGGAACCCCCGTGTAAAAGGCCAATACTATATCATTCCGCCACGAAATGATTATTACATTAATTACTTACTTTAATATCAATGTACGAAAAAAAAATTGTATGGAAACTACTTTCAGGAACAGAAAATTTTATATATTATTATAATTAAAGTAAATAATATTAGTTGATCTAGCCAATTAATTCGTAGCAACGTTAAAAATTATTAGTTATTGCATATTTTAAGTGTTATTTGATATTTTAAATTTTGTTATTATTCATTAGTGTTTGGACCATTAATTCTAATATTAATTGTGTAAAGTATTTTATAGGTTATAATTTTGAAGGTAATACGAAATAAAAAAGTTACTACAGGATTTTTTACCTTGATTTATTAATTCAGCGACTTTTCTTATTTTAACTTCAATATTTCCTGTATAATATTAAAAATATCACACAATAATGCATTACTACATTAAGGGTTATTACTAGCTCGTAGGAAATACTAAAAACGTAATGTTATTTTTACATTTTTGCCACCAGTATAGAAATATTATTGTTATAATACTCAACAGTACTTGTCTAATTGATTTCCTGACCAGAAATATGATTTAATAAAAAAATTCTTGTTTTAGGTTTGTTAATTTTTCTAGTATACTTAACCAACCTACCGAGCTGGTCTTGTAGTTAACATGACATCGAAAATTAGCTGATTTCGAAGTCGAGAGTTCTAAGGTTCAAATACTAGTAAAGGTCCACTTACTTTTAGACGGATTTGAATACTAGATCATGGGTACTGGTGTTATTTGGTGGTTGGATTTCAATTAATCACACCTCTCAGGAATAGTCGACTTGAAATTGTAAGACCACTTCAAACATATCATCCTCATTCATCCTTTGAAGTAATACCTTACGGTAGTTTTGGAACTAAAAAAAGAGAGCTAAAAGACAGAGAAAGCTTTACTTTACTTAATGGGGGGGGGGGGGTACACATTCAAAACAAAGTATTTATAAAGTACACAGTTTTCATTTTAATACAAAAATAACGACAAAGTTATTCAGTAATAGATAATATTATTAAAAATTATTTAAAATAATAATGATTAAAGATTACATTATAATGAATCGTGTGTATTTAAAATGTTAAATATCGTAACTTTAAAAATTTTTAATGAATCAATTTTTACAATGATTCCAGAAAAGTTAATTTTGATAAATCCAAAAGTGTTACGTAAATTACATTATAAAATTTTGTTGAAAAATAATCTGATAAATATATATTATATTAACATTACCTGAGTTGAGTAACGTAATACATTTATTTTACAATAAATCCTAAAACACTTATAATATAATAATAAAAAATTAATATATATATAGTGAAATGTAAGTGTTTGATAAAGTATGAAAAATGTTAATTTCTAGTTAAAAGATATATTTGTAGTACAGAGGTACAGTTGTGTATAGCTGCAAGACTTTTCGCGTCTTTGTGTTTCGAACAACATTCTCCATTCGATGACCGAGCTGTATTCAGTGTATGATCCTTTTCCCTTTGTCGTATACAATATGTCTCATGTCAAAATATATATTGTGTTAGTTTATGTCTGTGTGTGTGTGCGCGCGCGCGCGCGCGTGTATATAAAATAAAATCACGTAGATTATTTTCTAATCTCAAGTTGTTAGTATTTTGGCTTTTATCTGTTAATAATTTTATTATTTAATAAGTAATAATAAAAATACCTTTTTTCACTCAAACTTTAATGTGATTTTTTTTATTAACACGTATTAGAATGCTAAAATTATAATAAATTGCTATTCTATTGTGACAAAATCTAAAAGAGTAAACTTTTAAGACAAAGATATAAATGTGGCTACAATTAACCTTTATTCATTAATAGAGATAAAATTTATAGGGATCTATTCAATAATAGAGACCTTTACCTTAATAGCTTTACTTAACGGTAAAACTAAAATTCCCTCTTATTTAAAAAAAGTTTAGAAATTATTTAAAAACAAAAAAGAGTTATGATCAACATAGACTACATGATCATTCAAAAGCCATAAGAATGAAGCCTTCCTCGACTAAATTTTTATTATTTTGTTTTTAATGTTTTGTTTTATAAATGGACTACAAATATTACTATGTTAACATACTATTGGTAATACGATCGTAGGCATTATTTAATACCTTTAGTTTTTATGTTGGCCTATAATAACTACACAATGTGGTTTACTTTGCTCAACCGCATTCACATATGCGGTGTCTGTAATGACTAATTCACGCTGACATGTTGTGTGAAAGCACTGCTAATTAGACCGCGACAACAAATACTGACGATAATGAAGTGTGAATGAATTATTATCCACCGACCTGTAGATTTATAATGAATTATTTACGGAAATGAAGTTGTAATTCTAAAGTGATTAAAGTAGATCTTTTCTATCTGGAAATAAACTTTAAAATAACTTTGTTAATCTATATTTATTGTAGTTACAAATATACAAATATAAGAGCTTAATATTATTTTCGTTTATTACTCGTAAGTTAGATATTAAATTAAAAAAAAAAAAATATATGTATCTAAACTCGACCTCTGTGTTTATCTATATGTCTAACCTGTGTTTGTTATCCTGATCGTTGTGAGAATAATACTGGTAAATAACAATTAAAGCCTATAAAACTCTCTCTACTTCAAAGTTTCCATAGTTCTTGATGTAGAACACTTTGATACGCTCCTTCTGCGCACGAAGCTCCTATTCTTCAGGTGTTTCCGACGCACGGGGGGTGGATTTTTTTGTTTGTCTGCAGTAGTTATCTGACTTGTACTCTTTTTTTATTCGGTAGCATTTTGATAACGTTAAAGGAGTACTGAATCAAATGTTCCAATGAAAAATTTTCAAAATTATTAAATTTCCAACGCCCTCTTTCGATAACATAATTATTTCCGATTATAATTGGAGAATTTGAATCTCAGAACCTTTGACTTCGAAAATCAGCAGTTGAATATCTGATTTGCGACCTCGAATTAACCACTAGACCATTCCGGCTGGCACTATTGGATCTAGAGGCTGCTGTGCGTTGAATATCATCTTTTTGTTACTGGAATTTTGCTGATACTCATTATGAATTATTTTAATTTAGTAATATGAATTTTTTTATTTTGTTGTTTATGAATTATTTAAGTATTTTGGTTTTAACTTTGTTTCTTATATGTGACCATCCTGACCCCATAAAGGGAGAAAAACCGCCCATGTGACGGTTTCGTTCGCCACGCAACCTCCTCCGTACTTAGCCCTTATGGGCTTTACCAGAGGTCATCTTCAGTACCTCGGCAATGACAACTTTCAATCAAGCCTCAGCTGGTTGCCACCAATGCGAATTCAAAAAACCACATTCCCATCGATCTCCCACGAACATAAAACACTGGGTCACTTAAATGTGATTAGTGTTAATTTGTTATACGTATTCTTTTTTTCTCGTGTATGACTTGTGACAAATTTTTATAATCAATTGCTTGTTCTGCTTTGTTAATCAATTAAATTCTATTATTCTCAACACCTAAATTACCATTTAACATTAGTTTTTGCTTTTAACAGTTAATTTTTGAATTGTTTGTACTTTGTTACGCTTAAATATATTTTTATTCGCTATACGTTTTACTGTCATATTGACTTGAAAGGTATCACTGGATGTCACTATTACACTGTACAGTTATGTATAGTTTCATTGTTCAGAAAACTGACTGTAAATAAAGCAGTAAAAAAAAATAATTAAAATTTTTAATAATATAGATTTTATACATAGAAACTAATTATTATTATTATTTTTTTTTAATTTATTAAGAAGTTTCAATTATATTAAATTAAATTTAACACAATTTTTAAAAAGATACTCTCTAAAAATTTTATTAAAGTTGAAGAGAATTATGCGAATTTTATAACCTAAAAAAAAAAACAATTTTTATATTCGGCTTAATACTTGTTAAGTAACATTATAAATCGGAAAGAATTTTTAATTGAATAATTTGATACTTATTACATCAGAAGAGTGTCTTTTTTACTCAAATTTAGAAAATTAATAAAATTAGTATGTTTAGATAAAAAAGAAAATCAAAGACTACTTAATTGCAAGTTTCTATAAAAATAACTTTAACACTGTTTTTAAATCTTAATGACTGTTCTTATCTATGTAAGGAATCCACGTAATAAAACTCTTCTAAAATCTTAAGTAATATTTGGTCCAAATGACAGTAAACTTTTTTATCATTTCAGTCTTCTGCAAACTATGAAGACAAGAAATTTATGGTTTAAATACACGTTAACGACTATGAGAGTTATGTTATTCATAAAAATTGTCTAAGAAAACTAAGAAAAGAGTGGTGGTGTCGGTGTCTTAAATTCTAGATCGTTTGTTTATGTGTCGGGAGGAGTTATGAAATATATAATTATACCCTTTAAATTATCTAAGAATTTTTATGGAAGTATGCAGGGCTCTCTTTCATGGGCCATGACTGTCATTTTGACATTAATATTCACTCTGTTTGTCATACATGTTCGAAATTATTTACGAATTCTTTATTATTGTTGTATACATACTTTATACGAGTATATTCCCTTTCGTAATTTCTTATTATTGGTTTTGAATTTATTTAATACATGAATTTTTTTTTTTTTTTTTTTTTTTTTTTTTTAATTTGGAGAAGCAATTTACAATTGAAGTTGTTATCCAACTTAGTTGGATAGAGATATTTGAAGAATTAACCGATAAACAAAAAAATATTGTTTTTACTGGAGAGTTAAGATTTAAAACATAAGAATCCAACATAAAAACGTTTTAGAAACATATATTTTTAGTTTTACTAAATTAGATCTTTTCTATTGTATTAAGAAAATGTATGTAATGCATTGTAAACTGGCAGAAGAGGAACATAAATTTGTTAATTTTTATTAGCTTTCCTAATCTTTCTTCTTTTTTTTTCTGTTTAGATTCCCAAACTACCGTAAGGTATTAATTCATTGGATGAATGTGAATGATGTGTAATCTTGTACAATTTCAGGTCGACCACTCCTGAGAAGTGTGGTTAATAGAAACCCAACCACCAAAGAACACTGGTATCCATGATCTAGTATTCAAATCCGTATAAAAATAACTACCTCTACTAGGATTTGAATCTAATCTTTCTTCTGGATGTAATAAATCTAAGGTACTTGATAAGTGTTAAAGAGTTGTTACGATTATTAGCCAAACATTAATATTATTGACAAACATAATTAATTAAAAATGAGTATACGATTTTAGAGTTCTTGAATTTAACTATTGTAACAATATTGAAGGTTATTTTTTTACTCGCTTTCTTTATTCGTTTTATATATATATATATATATATATATATATATTTATATATAAAATAGGTTATGTGTATTTGTTGAAAGGTAATTCACTGTTTCAGATAAATGAACAAGTAGCAGTATCTTTTTAGGTTTAATATTTCTTGTATTTCAGCAGTGCCAATTAGTATGTTAGGGTTCACTGAAGAAGACGATAGGAAACCACTTCAACTCTTACTCTTTCAAATAATTCTGGGGTTACTTTTATTTTTTAAAAATTGCTATTCTATTTTAGGAAATGAATTGGATCTCATGTACAGCCGTTTTGGTTATGATACCTAACATATATACAATGCATTCGTTTTCGTATTTAAAACAGGAAAAAATCTACGTAAGAAATCGATTCAAGTACACACTGGTTACATTATACATATTACTTCATAAACATATTTTTTTAAATGTATATTTTTACTTAAAATATATATATATATATATATATATATATATATATATATATATATTACAGTGGTATGCCTAATTTATATTAATTCATAAATCGAAATTTAAATAATTTGTGTTCATTTTTAATTAAGGTATTTTTAAGAGTCTTCTCTTTAAAAAAATTAACTACAGCTCTACGGATTTCACCTATCAGTTAAAGGAATATTTTTTTTGAATGATGAGAAGTAGACGATATGTAGCTTCTTTTAATATTACTTTATATACTTAATAAATTATTATCACTTGATGGAGTTTCGTGAACTATATGTTTTTGTATCAGAAACAGAACGAGAATAAATAACTTGCTGTTTGTTCCAAGAACTAATACAGATCATTATTCTCTGAACTCGTTAAGAAAAAACGTTATTTACAAATCTTTAAAAAATAAATTTACTAGTAAATAAATAATATACTTTTTTTAACTAAAAAAAATATTAAAATTATCATTAAAAAAATAAATTATCTCTTTGAAGTAATTTTTTGGGTAAACCTAATTGTCAGAATGTATACAGTACATGTCTTTACTTTCCGGAGAACGGAATGAAATGTCTTTACATTCTCCAGAAAATAAAAAGAAATATGAAGAAAAATTATTAAATTATAAAGCGGTCTAAAACGAAACCAAATAATATGTTATAAATTTATGAAATATCTTTTTATGAAATTAACATATTTTCCCTAATTACAAGTGAAAATCTATGGAATTTAGTATTTAATCTAAAAATTAAAAACACTTTGCGCTCTTAGAATAGGAGGACATAGATAAAAACGAGTACAAAATTGAATAAAAGTTCTTGAATGTAACGATTACAATTATGTTGAATGTCGTTTTTCTATTCTTTCTCACTCTATCTCTCTCCCCATATATATATATATATATATATATATATATATATAATACGGACGTGTATTTCTCGAAAGGTAGTTCACTGCTTTAGATAGAATGTTAACTACTATAAAACTAATATGCAAGTATTAGGCTACTTATAGAGGCTTTACTATCTCTTTCTTCATATAAGTCTCTCTCTTTCTCAAGCCCTTTCTCAGCTATACTACTCCGATTCTCTTGACTCAAAAAACAATACAAAGCCTTCAGATACCTTTACGGTACAAAGTTCTGTTGTTAACAACTGTTTATTGCCCGTAGTTAATACAGTATTACCCTTGTTTGTCCCATTTCTGTTACACGTATCCATCTTACCGGATAAAAGCAACTTCGAAAAGGTCTTATAGTTATATAATATACCAGCACTAAAATTACATTACTTAACTGTTTAGTGTTTTGTATTTAAACCGTTAGATCTCTGTAATGTTTCATTTATTAATAATTAGTTCTAGCAATATAAAATGATTTTGTTAAAGTACACACACACACACACACACACACACGCGCGCACACACGCACACACACACACACACATACATATATATATATATATATATGCGCGCGCGCACACACACACACACACAACACCACATAAATATTAGTTAAATAAGATGTACATATTATACCTACCCTACTAAAGGGTATTTATCTGTCTGTGTGTTTCTTCGCCCTTAGCTTAGCACCGGAATATACCAATCACTAGCGGAAAATCTTGATACGTTAGTATGTCTCGTGGTAGTCAGAAGTGTACTTATTATATTATAATAAATATCGATATATCGCATATACATGCGAAATATATGTGAATAATATATTTTTTTTATTTATGTGATTGTTTTTCTTCATAAAATGATGAACTATAACCAAAAAATAGGCACCGGAATATACCGATCACTAGCGGAAAATCCCGATTCGTTACTATCAGTTTTTAGAGTTAAATGTCTAATTTCACTTTCGTTATATCAATTTTCATCATTAAAAAATAATATTTTTACACAAGTGGTAATCAATTTTTTACTGCTAATAATCCCATTCTAAGACGCCGCTCGCCAGGGCAACCCTCCCGGACGGCCTAGCTGTAGACAGCGTGCTATAGCACGCCTCTGATCTATTATTAACTAATAAAATACAGTTATATATTAGTTAAATTTGATTTTCTCAAAAGTTAATAAATTAGCTGAACTTAAATTACCTTCTTTTTATTTTTAAATGTGTTATTTTCTATTGTTTAGTTTGCCGTTATTAACAACCACAATACACCGCAACAATAAAAAACCACCATTTTTATATTTTAAGGTTGCAAAAAATTGTAAATTTTTAATCTTACAATAAATTATTAATTCGTTAAAGTTTTACTTTTTATATCTCGGATGTTATTTTATATAATTAAATTATCGTTATCGATCAAAAAATAAGTCCTTATCTTCAGTATGATGTTACCGACATTTTTCAACACTTGAATAGAAAATAATATTATTTACAAAACTCTTAAAATTAAGTATATACTGATGTAATTAATTTTATAATTTATATGTGCATAACTTTATTTAGATCTTTATAATTTAGAAATTTAATGAGGTTCAAGTATTAATGAGAATTTAAAAAATAAAAAAATGAAGGATAGGGGTAAGGAGACATAAAGATGTGTTTTAACTAGAAGAAGGTTAGGTTAAATTTTATTAAAATTAAATTTAACGTGCTAAACAAATTTTGTTTAACGCGGGATATGCCACGAAGGGAAATGCTAGTTAATATGTATGAATTTAAATTTATTTTTTATGTTCTTTTAAAAGGAAAAATTTATCACAAATACAAAGAAAAGTTTACGACATATTTTTAAAGTTACGTGTAGAATTATTTGTGCGAAAAAACTTTTAAGATTCTTCTGTTTCGAAAAATTAAATTCAGTTCTTTGGGATTTATCTTGTCAATTAAAGGATTTTTTTTTTTTTTGAATGGTGAGAAATAGGCGAGATGTAGCTTCTTTTAATATTACTTTTTATACTTAATAAATTATTAATAACTTGGTGGAGTTTCTTGAACTATGTCTTTTTGTATCATCAAACAGAATAAGGATAAATATATGCTTTTTGTTCCAAGAACTAATACAGTTCATTATTTTATGTCTTCTTTAATTTATACTTAATCTCTTGTAAGTAGGTTAAATCGTACAATTAATTTTTTTCTTTTGTAATAAATAAAAATAGCTACAGTATATTTGTAGTTTTAAATTTATATTAATTAGTTTTAATTTTTTTTGTAGTCGAATACTACGTGTGTACATAAGGCTTATTTTACCAAAAAAATGTGTTATCCTTTATAGTAAACAAATATCGTGATTATTTTTCAATATAATCAGTAGGCACCGGAAAATACCGATCACTAGCGGAGAATCCCGATTCATTACTATGAATTTTCAATTTGTAGAGTTAAATTTCTAATTTCACTTTCGGTATATCAACTTTCAATATTAAAAAAAAAATAAAAATAAAATATGTTCACAGAAGAGGTAATCAATTTTGGACTACTAATAATCCAATTTCAAGACGCCTGTCGGCAGGACAACCCTCCGGAACGTCCTTGCTGTGCATATAGCACGCCTCTGCAGCTAGTATTAACTAATATTAATAAATTTTAACTAATAAAATATGCAGCAGAACTATAGCTCTAGAAAGGAAAGTATTGTAATCGGTCCAGTTTGAAGTACTTTAATTTTATTATGATATTGAACAGAATATTTTGATCTAGTATACAATTTATGCAACTGTTTAATTTTTAGTATAAATAGTTTTATGGTTAGCATGATTAAGTATGAATCCCGTTAAGGATCTTAGATCTTGTTTTTTATTATTTCATCCATTTCATCTTCAACACTAAAATTCTTGTAAAATATAATAAAAGATAGAATAAAATTAAAAAAAAAACGAACACAACAAAATTATAAAATATCAAAAAAAATCTTTTTCCTTAAAAATTAAAATAAATAGGTTTGTTGTAGAAGTTAAAATAATTGTAGCAACATCATTGAAAACTAATTCAAGTTTAGTATCTTCTTAAATAATTTTAATTAGTAAGCTTTTATGACAAATAAAAAGTTTTACTAGAATTTTCATCGTTACAGATAATAAATTTTCTTTAGTTATAATGTTTGAAGTAATTTGTAATGTTTAGAATACTGAAATACAGCATATTATTGAATTACCCCGTTTTTTAAGGCGTGTTTTTGTAAGCTTGAAGCATTCAAGTGCATTTTTTTAAAAATTGTAACCACAATCATTGCTATCAAAATAATAATATTTACACAAGTAGAATTCATGTAGCCTCAACTCCTTTAAGATATGGATCTCTTCATGAGTTATAAATTGAATTTTGTTTTATTGTAAATTGTGTCTAGATCTGAGTTCAGTATTATTTTTTACTTACCACTCACTACTTACAGATATTAGCGTACCATAAACTATTAAATATATAATATGTCACTAGGATAGCGATTGAGCTATATATTTATCTTAGAATGATAAAACAATAAATAAATTACAAACTTAATTTTCCCGTCTAGATAGCGCTACAGAAAAATTATAGCTCTAGAAGAGAAAGTATTGTAGTTGGTCCAGTCTTGGAATATGCGGTTTTCACCGGATCTTGACGTTCAAATCCTAAGGGACCCAAAAAACGAAAACACCACATGGAAATTTTCCGGATGTTAATGTTGTATATACCTGTGTGTGTTCAGTGTTGGTCTCTCTCTCTTTATCTGTTTAGCCTCCGGAACTGCCGTAAGATATTACTTCAGAGGATGAATGAGGATGATGTGTATGAATGTGAATGAAGTGTAGTCTTG
>JAAAKQ030118859.1:0-13838 GCA_010016005.3 Zanna intricata | reverse complement strand
TAACCTCTGGAACCACAATTAAGTATTACATCAGAGGATGGAGATGAATGATGTGCAGCGTGTGTGAAAATGCCATGCCTGACTGGGATTTGAACCTGGGACCTCCGGTATGAAAGGCTGAGATGCTACCACTCCGCCACGGAGACCCGTTTAAAAAATATCTGACATTCAAGTCCTACATTTTCTAATAATAAAAATGTTTGTTTTTGTAAAACCACACAAATTTTTTTTGACTTGTTTTGCGATAAGGTGGGTAGTTTAGTTTTCTATAAAGTTTCAAACTCAAATGCAATAATTTCAGTGCTGGAAATACTTTTCCACATAACTTGTGAGTGCGTGAATGGTGATCACCATTTTTCATTAAAAATGTTAAACTTTTATCCACTCTCAGCTAAAAGTCAACTGAAACTGATCATTCTGCTATTGATCATACTGCAGTCTATTAGAGGAATTAAGAATAAGTTTATCAGTTAAATTATTTTTACTAATTTAGTTAAAATGTGATTTTATCATTAATAATTTTAATCTAATTTTATGATTTAAAATAAATTTGTACTTTCTCTAAACTAATTATTATTATAAATTGTTAACCGTTTCTTTATTATATTTTAACTTCAATCTTTGATTATAACACAATTTTTCAAAGATATATAAAATATAATTCTATTATATTTAATTTGCATATCAATATATATCAATTTTTAATAATAATTGTAAAATATCACTTCCTTTTCTATTAATATTCTGATTATGAAACTATCCAATATGTCTCTATACGAGGAAGCTGGTAAAAGACTAATGTAATTAAAATCATCAAACCATTACACACAAAGGAAAATAAAATCGAATGATAAACTTATTAGCAGGTTTTAATGAGAATATCTGAACGAGTAATGCTTAAAAACTTGATATCTTGGATGTCCATAAAAGCTTGGCTGCTTAGCAAAATGGCTTCAACAAAATAAATCCACAAATATTACTCTTTATGATAATATTTCTGATGCTTCAAGTAGCAGAACTACTTGAAGCTTTACTATTATAACAACAAGTATTTTCCTAGATTTTCCAAAAGACTTTTGATGTTTTAGATCTTAGAATTGTACCAGGAAAGTGATCAAAAATGCCATTACAGCTAAAAGACAGGTAAAATTTTGTAGGTAAATGAAATGAGACAAATGTCAGAACTGAAATTAATATAATGATTTCTCAAAGATCACGTGCTGAGAAAGCTAGGGAAAATTACAAATTAACTGGTTTCCTGCTGCTTCCTATAGTGAACTGATTATGCAATTGTATATTAGCACAACAGAAACTGTGTTCAATAAAATATTTTTCATATATCACTGAAGTCAAAGAAGACTGCGTGCAGTTTTACTGCATCATATTAGTATTTATTAACTGCTAATAATGATAGCAGTTGATGCTTTTAAAATAGTAAACAAAATGTTCAGTAGGTAAACATGTTCAGGATGGAAAACAACCATTGAGTATAGTCTACAGCTTCAATTATAAATAGTACTGTAGTATCTGTGTTAATTTTATAATTATATTGAAAAATTATTGTCAGAAGATTCAATGAATGGTAGCAAAATTTCTATTAACTAAAATGTGAATGGTGGAATAAATAACAATAAAGTATGGATTAGATTTATATTAATGCATTTACAGGGGGTGATGGAAATTGGTATGATGGACAACAGCTAGGAGTTATTATAAAAAGCAACAATATTTTTCAGATTCTAGGTATTTAGCTGAGCTCAGATGATTATGACAAAACACACCTTTTGAAAGCAAATGAAACATAAGACCTATTGACTCAAAGCGGAATTTTTCAGCACAGGAGTGGCAAAGGGATTTCCTGATTTGAGCAAAACATTTTGGAGTTATTCCTACAGATCCAGGACAAACTCTTATGATCCAAAAATGAAATCAAATAAATATTTAAATCATTTTTTTCTAGAACATCTCAGAAGGAATAACTTAAAATTTGACACCCACCTGATTAGACACTAGTAAGATCCTACCCAATTAACAAACTGATTACCACAGACAGTGATTATAATCAAGTTGCCCTTGGTGAGAGACAATGAGTGATGATCACTGTCCAACTTGCCACTGCTTTATAATGTGATATGGTAGAATGCCTCTCTTGGGAACATTTGTTATTGTCATTCATTATTTTCCACTCTTTCACAAGATTTCTTTTGTTGGATTGAAATCCTAATCGCTTATTTATTATGAATTCTGAATTTCTTTTTCTGTGAAGATTGTTTTTTATAGTCATTTCTAGTAAATTAATTTTAAATTATCATCAAAACAACTTGAAATACTTCAATAAATTACTTATAATGAAGTGAAAAAAAATTTTTTATACTTTTTTATAATTAAAAAAAATAAAAATCTAATTTTATAATTTCATAGTCACTCAATTTCTTTTCGTTAAATTTATCTCTTTCTTTGGTTGACTGGAAGGCTTCTCCTCCCAAAAGCATATTCTGTGTTACAATGAATGTAGTGCTGTGTGCTTCCAAAATATAAAATTTAGTCCTACAGAGTCTTACAGAGTGTAAAAAAAATTTTTAATTTGAATATTCATATAAAATATTTTTTTTTTTTTAAACGAAAATTAAATACAGAAATTTGAACATGACTTCTAATAACAAATAATTGAAGTTTTATTAACTTTAATGCTAATAATGAATGCAAAGTTAACATTTTTGTTCAAATAACGTTAAAGACTAGCATTATTTCCTTAATTATATATATTTGGACTGCATATACCAAATGTGGTCATACTATACAAATGTAAATAGTATACAGTGTGTACATTAAAAACAGTATGTTATGAAAAAATACATTTTTATTTATTTAATTGGATAACACCAATTTTTGGGAAGTATATAACTAATTTATGCGACTCATATTTAGGAAAAAATAAACTTCTGATCCAATTATGGCTTTCATCATATTCAGATTGTTATCACTTGGTTGTCACAAAGCTTCCTGCTAATGGTGAACAACAGAATCATCATCCAATTTTCAAATTTTAATTATGAATATTAATTCCAACCACAACTAAAAAAAATTGTAAAGTATTGTGTAAGTAATAGATACATGTAGTAAAAACAATGTTTAAATGTTGTCTGATCGGAAAAAATTTCAAACTTCTAGCCATTATGAATGTGTAAATAGCTAAAAGAGAGTTTGATCTAAATAAAGATTTTGAGTTTTCAAACATACTGAATGTTTTGTATAAACTAGAAAAAAAATTATTAAATATTATATATGGACAAAAAATGCTTCACTTACATGGAATGTAGTAACAATCTAGATATAAAACAGAGATATGAACAGCAAACAGAGATATCAGACTAGTTATTCTGGATAATACTACTCTATAATTAAAATGTCAACTCTTTCACTCTAACTTCAAGGTCCTTAAAGGAATAAGAAAACTAATTCCTAGAAAGTGTAAACAATTTTTAAACATTAATTCAAAGCTAATTCAATATTTTACTTACTCCATAACTTGATATGGGCGGTACGTTCTCTCAGGATCACCATTCGAAACCTTTATAGTACGTAAAGGTATCATACCATCTTCTTCTTTAACCATACCAACATCTTGCATAGACACAGCACTACACAAGATACCACAAAAGATATCACACACTAAATATTACATATCTTACTCGATGCAAGAAACACAATACAAATAATAATTACATGACATGATACAATGAAAAACAAATCCTAAGATATAAAGCCAAAATAAATACATATAAATTTAGTTATTTACAAAAAGTAATTATTCCACTTACTGCTTTATTTTTCCTCCACACTTAATAACTTCCATTAGAAAGTTATCTGCCCCATCATACATTTATTGAAAATTAAATTAAAATCAGGATTAAAATTTAGAGAAGTGTGTTTACAATATTAGCGACAAATATAAAATTAACTATTTTGTTGTTATTAAAAAAAAAGTTTATATAAGAATGACAAATAGAGATTAAAATACTTCTGGAACATTAACAAACACATTGGGAATAATAAAAATACATTTTCAAGTATAGAAAACAAAGATTAAAAATAAATAAAACTAAATTAAATCCCTTACTCTAAAGTAAATACATTAATAACAGCAATGGAAATAAAATTAATCAACAAATAAAATTTGAACGTGGTGATCAGATTAGGGAAAATAAATTTAATTCAAAATATTCATTGAAATTATGATACTATTAAACAATAGTTTTATTATTTGTTGCAGATTGTAATAACTGTAGAAGAGTTCATTTTAATAAATGACCGACACATTAAACATACACCTCTCTATATTCTTACAAGTCTTAATTTGTTTTTAATAAAATTTTATGAAAAGAAGTTTTCATGAACCATAAATAGTAGCAAGAGTATAAAAAGTAGCAAAATTACTAAATGTGAAGAAAAAATAAAACGGCAATAAGTTGAAAAATAAGTTATTACAAATAATTATATTCTGCAGCTAGATTCACTATAGTATTAATCAGCATTAGAAGTCTGTTCAGAAAGTACCTGATCATAGGCCTTGAAATAAAAATAGTCTATCTAGGTGTTTCTAACTGTAGTCTCTTTTGAAAAGGTCTCCTTGAGACTCCACATACATAAGCTGATGGACATTCTATTAAAGGAAACATTTTTGATAATCTTTTTTAGTTATGGTCACCGACATAACATAATGATATCAATATCTTTCTGGTTGTCAAGTTGTGATCTTTTCAGCTGTATTTTCAGTTCAGGGAATGACAAGCGCTTACAAGAAGCCATGTCTAATAAGTAAAAACCCTAATATAAACCTTAGGAATTTCATGCTTGACCAAGAAATTCTGCATTAGACATGATGAGTATGCAGGTGCATTGTAGTTAGGGCACTGCCATTCGAATAATTCCTGCAGGTCTCATGTATTGAACTGAATCATAAAAGCAACACAGAACCTCTAGACTATACTATTTGTTGACAGTTTGGCCTTCAGATGTGTATTTATGATGCATGAAACCAAGGTAGTAGAAAAAATATTCAGCATTACTTTCGCTTCGCTCTTCACTTACTTTGATTTCTTTGGCCTTGGGTATTGTAACGACTGAACTTTGATTTCTGAGTTGTACCTATATCTACAAGATTCATCTATTTATCATGATCTTAAGGAAATTAGGATCACCATAGGTGCATGTTGTAACGATATCTGGATTTTAGCTTATTGACAGCCAATCTAAGGGTCACACAAAAAGTATAACTATTGCTGAGATCTCCCTGTTCCTCTTCCCTAACAATCCTAATTAAAAAATCATATTTCTAGCTTAATTAAATAAATACAGGTTTTGGAAATGTGCTAAAAATTGATCAGGATTTCTACAAAGAGATAAAGATAAATTACTGACAATTCAAGAAAAATTCATAAAGTGGTCAGCATTTTGTGTTAATGTAGTAACGTAAGGATGTTTACATTTAACAACAGTGAATCGATAACAGTGATATATATATATATATATACAAATAAGTACTGGTGAATTGAGCGGTGATCCATAAGAGAATATCATAAAATTATTACACACTTTTGTTTTATATCTTTTGTTTTATGAGTAGTTTTTTATATTCTAAATTTAAACAGTTTTATACATTTTGCAATTTTTATCAGTTTGAATGAGCTTGCTGCATTCCATGCATTCTAACTAGTCTTCTCCAAGTTTTATTTTCTTCACTACTTTAAATTAGTAAATTAATTAGTACTCAGAATTTGCTATATAAAATTTTTCTCAGATTTTCTTTGCATTTTCTTCATTCCCATACCTACTTTTCAAAACGGTTTTGTAATAATATTCTTCAAAATTGTCTATACTTGGCCTTTCTAACTTAAATACTGTAACTGTTTCACTGGCTAAAAAGTTTTTAATCCAAAAAATATTCCTAATTCTACATTAATCCATTTATAATTATACTTTAAATTAACAACATACCTTGCAATTTGTGGAACCAAAGCACTTTTGGTCAATGTTGTGATGTGATTCATACCTTCAGTCACAGCTCTTTGAAGTGAATTGTAAGGCAAATAGTCAATTGAATTTGTAGGAGAAACCTATTTTAACAAAAATTTAAATTAACTTCAGATTCACTAAAAAGATTTATACAATATTTTTCAAGAATAAAAAAATTGCATATTAAAAAGCTAGTATTCATGAACTTTTAAAAAATTCTATTAATTTATAAATAATTATTATACTAATATATAAAGAATTCTTTTTCTCAGTTTAAGTCAAAATAATTTTACAATAAATTAAACAATTTAAAGTAATAACTATTGGGACACAGTGTGTTATGATAACATATTTAATAGGTTGATGACATTTACTTGAAAAAAAAAAATATTCAAGAAATAAAACTATGGAAATGAAATATTTTTACTTTCCGTATCAGTATAATTTTTCACACACACAATTATTAAGTTCACACCACATATTCATTTTATTTGAAAAAAATAAAAAAGCAGCATATTTAATTTATAATACAATTCCTAGCACGTATAATTACATATTGCTGATCTGCAGATCAACATCATATGCATGAATTTAATTCATTCCCTTCATATGTCAGCTACATGTCATTGCTAGAAGTGAAGGTAATTAAATCAATGTAAAGCAGTAACTCTTAAAAAACAAATAGATACAATTCAACACAGGTTACAAATTCATGTAACAGAGTTACATGAAATTGCATCAGCTGATTAAATTAAAGCTAATTGATTACACAATCATAAATTAAGAAACTGTACAAAATGAATTTCATCTCTGACAAACATAAAACACTTAATAAGAATACACCTGAAATAACATTCGTGTTACAAATACAGATGTTACAAATAATATGCCCTACTTTTTTAAACTTGTAATGTCTAGCTGACTATTGTGAATTACAAGAAGTTAAAAGTAAACTATTTACTATGAAAATAAATTCCTCTCTGTTAACATTACTGATTTTATCAGCGAGTCCACTTTCATCCATCCAACATCTTCAAACTGATCATGAATAGCAAATGAGCGATAGACTCAGGAAATAATAATTTTGTTAGGATAGGGCTATTGGAGTGTAGTTGGCCAAATGTGTTACTGATGCAAAGGCTGGTCAGACCATCATTAATACTAACAGCTGTTACAACAAACTTGCTGGCCTCCATGGTGGAGATGGTAGCATCTCAATCTTTCACTTGGAGGTCCCGGGTTCAAATCCCGGTCAGGCATGACATTTTCACATGCTACAAAACTATCATTTCATCTCATCTTCTGAAGCACATCTAATGATGGTGCGTCTAAAAAAAAAAAAACAAGCTTAGGTAGCAATGGATAGGTGCAGCAGCCCAAGAATAAAAATGTAGAAGTTTGATCTTCATTACAAGCATACATGACTTCTTGATTTTGATCGCATCAGCCAAAAACAATAAATAATTTCCTCAAAATTAATATCCCTAATTTTGTACAATCAATCAATGATGGATTCTGAGGTAAGGTGATAAAATGTATCCCTTAATTTAATGTTTCTCCAACAGCTGGAGAGGGTCAATGAAGTAATGTCCTGCTGGAAATCAAAATGTGTGAAGTAAGGATAAAAAGCATATGTCTGAGCTAGGTTTAATAAACTATTTTCACAGGTCACCAGAGTAAAATAATTTCTACATACAGTTTCATCACATACCATCAGCAATTACATAGTTCATTAAATAGTTAATGAAAAAAAAAAAAACAGCACATGTAAACTTAAGGTTTGAACTCTGTACAGTGCAGATGTATTTAACTAACAACCAGTTTACATTGAGTTCATATGTATTATTCTTGTTTTGAAGACTATTTGGGCAAGTTAAAAGTTTACTTGAGAATAAATTTAATGTTATTTCAAGTCTTTCACTTTATTTTATTATTTTTTATTATTATTATTATTTACATTTAAATACTCGGATTTTTCAGCTGTTTTTTTTTTTCAGTACTTTTGTGTTTTACAGTGTCTTATTCCATTATAAGTGTTTGATCTATTTTTGTTTTAGTATTTTTTTATGTAACTAATCTTAAGAAATTTAATATTTTTATTCTGTTTTTATAAATTTTTGAAACTCAGTAAGTTCGAACTAGTAGTTTTAATTTGTACAGCAAGTTTGGAAAGCTACTGTGGCTGGAATTATAAAACTGTAATGACAAAACTTTCTTAATTATTACTCTGTATTTTTATTTCATTATTTTATAGAAATGGATATTACAAAACTGGATTAGTTCATAAAAGTTGTTGAAAATGAACTCCTCTAACATCAATACAGCACTCCACATGTTTCAATTTGTTTTCAAACACTTTAACCATCTGATGTATTATAATGTCTAATACTTAGCTCGTTATTGTGGTCTTTAGTTCATCAATTGTGTGTGGTCTGCTGCGATACATTGCTTGTTTTACTGCCCCCCATAAAAAGTAATCTGTGAGAGTGAGATCAAGTGATCACGCAGGCAATAAACCCCTCAAAATGAATCGTTTGCCAAAGACATTTTGTAAAAAAAGCCATTGAACTGTTAGCAGTGTGCACTATGACACCATCTTGTTGGAACCAACCATGATTGATTTCTACTTCTGTTTGTTAAAAGAGCACAATAATGATCACTATTAAATGTATTTTTTTTTTTAAATAATGGATTCACAATGCGCATTCTTTTTTTTTTTTTTATTGTTTAACCTCCGGAACCACAATTAAGTATATCTTCAGAGGGGTGAGATGAATGAATTGTAGCGTGTGTGAAAAATGCCATGCCTGACCGGGATTCGAACCCGGGACCTCCAGGTTGAAAAGCCGAGACGCTACCACTTGGCCACGGAGGCCGGCAATGCGCATTCTACTTCCACTGACCCAGGCTCCTAATTTCACTTTGTGTAATACATGGAGGTTAATTGTCGACAGCAGTCATATATTTTGTGAATAATTTTACCGTACCAGATGAAACCATTCATCTATAACAAAATTGAATGTTGAGGATACCTATGGAATTTTGGCCAATAAAATATTTAAACCACTGACAATAATTTAGTCTTTTGGTAAGATCTATATGTTTCAGTTCTTGAATACACATTACTTTGCAGGAAAAAGCTTCAATTCTTTTCTTACAGCTTTATATATGGTAGCAAGTCTGATATCTTGCTCCTGTGCCAACTTACACATTTATTTTGATGGAGTTTTGGCCATAGCATCTGAAATATCAAACAGCATTCATTTAGTTTAGATAGTCTTCCACTTCGATCAGTGTCTTCAACAGAGTCTGTTGCTTGAAAGTTTTCAATGAGTGTTTGAACTGCATTGCGGTGAGAAACAGGAGTGTTTAGAAACTTTAAAGAAAACTTGTGCTTTACTAAATCAATATACTTGTCACCTTCGTAAAAGACACATTCAACAAGAAAAATGCGTTCCTCTACCAAAAGAACCATTACGTTTCTAGCAACTATTGATTCTGATAACAACAACAAAAAAAGTGAAGGAAATCAAATCGTTTCGTCTTGGTTTTGTTTTGTGTTGATACCCAAAACAAAACTAAGCATGTTAAATCACAACTCAACAACTGATGTCTTGATTTATTACTGAGAAAAGCCCAATGAACCCACAGGGCAATCAACCTACGACCGAAAGAAAATAATGCACTGCATAATTCTAAAGCATACTGCACAGTGACTTTCGGAATGCTCTGTATAAGAAGTATATATTCAGTAGGTACTGATGAAATTACTGCTAACATTTTAAAAGAATTTGTAAATACTATTATTCCTATTACAAATTAAATTACAGAATCTTTCAACAATAGGATATTTCCCAGCTGTTTTGACTTCTTTATCCCGCTCCTTAAGAAAGGTTGGAACTTAATTATAAAAATTATAGACCAGCTTCCTTATAATCTGGATTTTTTAAAGTATTTGAAAAAACTATGAAAAATACTTTCAACATTTCTTAAAAGCAATAATGTATTATAAAACTTTCAGCATGTTTTACAAAAAAAACTGTCTTTTGATAACAATATCACAGTTTTTAGAAATTATTTTGGATTAGGTTGATAAAAAGAGATTCCATTTTCAGTTGTTAGGGACCTCAGTAAAACATTTAATTTAGTACAACCCTTTTTTAATAATGCAAGAAGTTACAACTATGGTATCAGAGGAGCTGCTAACAATTGATTAAAATCATATCTTATGGACCATAAATGAGTAGCTGAAATTCATCTTTTGATAAGAATAGCAATATAAAATTTAAGTCCTCATTTTGAGATGTAGAATGCATAGTGCCATAGGGAAGTGTCATTAGTTCCTTGATTTTCTTATTGTTTATTGATGACCTACTTTAAAATCTTGAATTATTTGCTGTTACCTACTTCATAGATGACACAACTGTATGATGACAACTGATGATAATTAGAATAACATGAAAAATCTGCTTTTGCAGCTCAAAATATTATTCACTGGGTAGATTGTAACTATATAATTTTAAATATGGATAAGACTGTTGATAAAAAAGGTTTTGCAGTATTTCGGTTACTCATAAAGTGAAATTTTTGGATGTTTTATTTTTAGATGAGTTCTCAGGAAGAAAAAATTCTCTCAGGGATGTTCTTCTCAGGGATGAACAAATTCATTTCATTTGTAATAAAATCAAATCATACATTTTACTTTGAAGCACATTAATAAAATTCTAAGGTTGTCATAATTTAAAAAATATTTACTATGCTAATTTATATTCCCTTCTAAAGTATAATGTTTTTTCTTCAAGCTCCCTTAAAAAAGTGAGTTTGAGTTTTCAATATAAAAAATGTGTTGTCAGATCATTTTCTGGCGCCCATAAGTTCGAATTATATAGACTGATATTTATAAAATTAAAAACGTTAAATTATCCTTATGTCTATATTTAAGAATATGCATCTTTGCTAAAAATAATGGTCATTTATTCTTAAAAAAATAATTTCCAGCTTTACTGAACCATCAGAAATTTATTTTATATGAAACCAAAACTATTTTCGTGTAATTTAACACAATACTTAAGTTTAACAGATAGGACCTTACTATGCTTTTATTGCCATTTTTACAAATTATCAAACCATTTAAAAAATCTTCCACCAACTTATTTAAAATATAATTAAAATTTAAGGAAATAATATTACTCTGTCGATGAATTTTTATATAATGCTAATTTAAAAAAAAAAAACACCAAATTTTTGAAATCTGTTCAACTTGTATGTAAACATGTTCTAAAATAAATTTCATAAAGCCTTGCAATTGTAAATTATTCTAGAATTATTTTTAATATCTAATATCTCTATGTATTTACTTTAAAAATTTTTCACATGTTTAAATTTTAAATAATTAATATCAACTTTAATCATGTCTAGGTTTTAACTTATAATTAAAACCCTATAAACTTTATTATTATGTACTGATTAGAATAGAAAATTTATTTACTTATTAATAAACTAATGATCGCTAAGAATTACCGCAGAGATGAGTACTCAGTTAGAGGTTAATTCAATTCTGTTGTTAAGTTTCAGTATATGCTTTAACCATTTACACTTGTTCATAGACTTTATTAAAAATAAAGATGACATAAAAAAACAAACAGAAAAGAGGCTAATACACTTGCACAAATACCAGGTAGCTATAATTATAATGGCAGAATGGAAGCGGCAATTTTAAGTAAAAAAGAAGAAAAGGATGTAGCATAAACATTCAGTCTATTTAAAATAAAGATTTGAGAAAGGAGAAATGATAAAAGGAAGGAAAAATTAAAATGTTAAGATTCACTGACTGACTCTGGATTAAATGGGAAATTAATTAAAATAAAATATATCAATTAGAAGTTAATGAATGAGGTGTATTCATTGATAAATCAGAAATCTAGTTTGAAAATATAGAAGAATAAATTTTGTTTAGTATATTGTATGTCTGCACATCTATTTTATCAGTTCAACTGCAAAATACTCAAGGTCAGTATCATTTTAAAATTTTACATTATTCTGTTGTTTAACTTCTGCCATTCAATAATTTTTTTCTATTATATATAGTGTCTAAAGTTGTTTCAAAAAACAGATTTTTATAGCCTGGAGAAAATATTCTATAGAAATAATAAATCAAATAGACTAGATGAATAGGAAGTGATAAACTATGGAATGAAGCAAACATCAGTGAAAATAAATAAAGCTGTGATTTTGATAATGTAGTGTCCAATATCTTTGAATTGAAAGATCGGAGGACCTGATTAAAAGCTATTGGTATGCTAGCATCTCTTATTAAGGCTTATTTTTACACCAGGAGGAGCATGTTGGTTTTAAGTAGTATGTTTGTTTGTATCCCATGAATTCAGAACAGATACAATAATTTTCATGAAATGGTTATCAATGATTTAATTAAATAAGTGGCACTGGATACATGATAATTTTTAAAAAGAAACCAAAACAGGTGATAGTAGATGGCATCTATTTTTTCAGTAGATTATTCATGTAACTGGATTATGACATTGACGCAGAACTGCCTTAAACTTCTGCAAGGACTTGCATCCATCAAAATTATTGGATGTTGCTGGATTTGGGATTTTATGATTTAATACACATCGTTCAATAATTCTTAATCTTGCCTGGTCCTATAATTACAACTAACCTGTATATATTTATAAATAAGCAAAATCATTAGTTTTTTGATTAAAACTGAATATTTCTAAGGTCACATGAATATGTTTATGCATTAAAATAGTACTTCAATATCTGATTTTCTATGTTAATACATACTGATGAACTTAACAGTATTATGTAGAAATTCATCGCGGCATAATTTATTTACTGTAACTTGAGAGAGGAGGAAAAGTTGTTAAATTAAGAAACTTTTTAAATTTTTCAATTCTTAGCTCTCCACAAAACTGAAGAAATTTCTACTATTATAAAGAGGAAAACGTTCTACATAGAAATTGTAAACATTCTTCTAAACATGAAAACACAATTCTACAGTTTATAACTCAAGTTATCCACAGATTGCTTTTTCTAAGAAAAAAAAGGTAATCAGAATTAAGTTATACATGTTTTCCACAAAGAAGTTAATGCCCTTGTTCTACTGTATGTACAGTATTAATGGGGTTTGTTTGAAATTTTTTATAAGCACCAAGAAGTCACAGAAAATATAACTGTAAAAATGATCCTTTTCACAAGCAAAATGGCAACAATAAAAAAAGTTCCATTTTTCAATAGTTAGGAAGATAATTTAATAGCAGAATAACTACCATTTCTTTTACTATCAGCTAAAATTACTGATAAAAAAAGAATACAGAGCAAGAGTGATTTTTTTAAGTCCAGCTACAAATTGATAGCAGTGGTTCACAAGTTATACATAATCATAATTGAAATTAGTCCTCAGGATATAAAGAATATCTTTTTTGATGTTCCTGTTACTAAGTCCTGGTACTATCTAGCTTTTGAGTAGACATATTTTTTCAAATAGTCAACCAATAGTTAAATCTTATGGTTTCAGAGATCAATTCAAAAGTTTACTACCCCATCCAATTCAACAACCAGGCAGTTTATTATTTAAGAATAATTTTACAATATTTTCAAAATGAGCTAAACTGCCATATTGATGAAAAATAGCATATCTTATTTTTTAACAGTAAGGCGTGTTAAAAACAAAACAATTTAATTTTGTTTAAAATGCTTTTAAAATTTAAAATGCCATGCCTGACCGGGTTCGAATCCCGGTCAGGCATGGCATTTTTCACACACGCTACAATTCGTTCATCTCATCCTCTGAAGATATA
>JAAAKQ030118848.1:0-13839 GCA_010016005.3 Zanna intricata | reverse complement strand
CGACTGGCACTGGATAGGGAATCTTGGAGAGCTGCATCAAACCAGTCAAATGACTGAAGACAAAAAAAAAAACATGTATATATAAAATGGATAATCTCTCTCTATAATTATACAGTTGAATTCCCATATATCGAACTTCCAAACATAAAAAATCTCATAAATCAACCTTTTTTCAGAAACTTTGAATTTTCATAACAGTTTCTGTGTATAAAATAAAATTTCTGTAAATCAAACATGTATTTTCACATAAAAATTTAAGTATGACTATAACAGTCATAAACACCCATGATATTCGTTCACAAGAAGGAATATAAATTAAATAAGAAAAAACTGTTTCACAGATTCTTTTGCAATAAAAAATTCATGGAAGATGAAAGGTTAGAAGATGAAACTCACGAAGAGTGAGTTTTACATAGTTTATATGAATTAACTGGAAAAGCATTTAGAAAGCAATAATGGAAACATTCAAAAATATCTGATATGACTTGAGATTTATTTCTAATATTCCTGAAGAAATTTTTATCTCTCTCAATAAAAGTAAACATTATTCTGAAATGGTCTTCGCAAAAGATTAACTTCAAAAAACATTAGTGACTTTATTCAAAAATAAAAATTTTGTTTCATTTTTTTTGGAAACATACATTTTTTAGTAAGCAAATTTGCAGGTTATATACATATTTGTTCATTAAAAAAATAAATAAAACTCTGTGATAATTTAACAAAAAAGAAAGTATAGTAATGGAAAGAAAATCTAAAAAGTAATTAAGAAATAAGAAACTAAATGTGTTGTGGATGTACAATTTTCCATTGACTAAAAGTTTAAAACTTAATCTTTCCTGCATAAAACTAGTTTTTTTCCTTGGAAAACATTGCATTCCCTAAATTTCCAGTCCACTGCAATATTGTGGTCGACGTGTAAATTTAAAAAACTTTGTGATGATTTTTTACATTGTACTTAAATGTATGACTGTGCATGTACATAATTATATTTAAAACAATGGGTGATGTATTTATATATGTGTAGACGCAGCCAGGCTTTTAAAGGCTTTTCAGGCCTCAAAATCAAGGGGGGGCCTACATTCGAGTTGTATGAAGTTAATAATTAAATTTATCTACTATTGAACATTGGAACACTTTAACTGACTTATTGCATTGTTATTTTAGCATAATTTATACACTTTTCGGAAATAGTAGATAAAAGACTCGATGCCGATGAAAGCTGTTTGTTTACGTATAACCAAGCAATGTCATAAACTGCTTTCCGGAATCTGAAAAAAAGTTGATCTTTTCTAATAAATCTTTACTAATATGAAGTACGTATTAATAGAAAATAATTTATTTTTCAGGATTGAATTCACGATCATTTTATTCTCGGCTTTTGATGTCGAGTTCAGTACCTGATGTTAAGTTCAGTAGTTTCGATACTTAAGTGATTTTTGTGAACTCTCTTTGTCTGTTTAGACTTCGGAACTACCGTAAGTATTACTTCAGAGGATGAATGAGGATAATATGTATGAATGTGAATGAAGTGGCTAAAGACTAAACAGAAAAAGAGAGATATTTGTGAAGTGTTTGTAGTGTTTATAGACTATTGAAATTTTTTTTTTACAAATTCTTCATTTCGAGGAATTTTAGGTAAGTTCTTTACATATTTTTTAATTTGTATATTTTAAAATGTATATTACGTGTTTTGTTTTATACTTTAATAATTAAATATACTTAATTATTTGTAAGTTCTATTTTTTTCTATGATAAAAATAAATCGATAAAATCTAGATTGAAAAATAAAAATTTAGTTTCATAATTGAATTATGAAATGATTTTTTAAATTGATTAGTATTTGAAATTCAAAAATTATGGAACTGACATTTTTTTTAACTATGACTATTATAAGGGACGTGTTATTCATTGAAATGAATTATTGTGTTAATTCAATTTATTATTTTATTATTTGAAAATAAGTTATTTATCGAAGTATATTAAAATAACAATTAATGTAAAATTTAATATGATATTTTATTTTTTGTGATTTGAATTTTGTTTCAATTAATTCAATTTGGTTTAGTTCAAGTGTGCTTTACTACAAATTAAATTTATCTGAATTAAATTTAATTTAATGTATTGAATAAATTTAATTTAACTTGATAGAAAATATGATGATTTTAATTATGTATTTTCTCTTTGTAGTCAAACGATTTTTATTATTTGAATTATCCTTGTAAATGTGTTTGATTAGATGTTATTACAATTGCTAGATATGGCATAGAGAATAAATAAATGTTCTCAGAGTTTTTTTTTATTATCCTTACCACATTTTTTTATAAAGATTAGTTAATTAATGCATAAATTTATCATAGGTCACACCTCTAATAATTATATTATAAATTATACTAATCACAACATATTACATTTAACATATATCATAGTATTGATGTATTTTATTATTATCTGTCATGTGATTTACAAAATTAAAAATGGGAGGTGGAAGGGCCTCGTAAAGGGAATGGCTAGGGCTTCTCTTCATCTAAATCCAACCCTGTGTGTAGATCTTTATTTCTTCATTTAAATGTATTTAAGAATTAAAAGTAATGAATCACTGTCTGGACAATATACTGATCTTACAATTATAGTACATTGCAATTTGCTATCAGTATCTGATGTGAGAATACAGCAGTGTCTGATAAAATGTAGATTCATGATACCAGAAAAAAACAGGCCTGATTTTGGTTCAGAAAAAAGTGGTACAAATTTTTTTTTGTTTGAGTTGTACAATAACAATGTCTATTACAATCGTGGTTTTAAGAACTGCACAATGATCTTATGACAAAATAATGGTGATTTCAATCAAAAAATTACTTACAGAGACTCTGAAACTGGAATTAATTAGTGAACATTTATTAAAATTTTTTGGTGTTACACATGTTATTGGTAACAACTGCTCCAAAAAGATTTTGTGAGTTTTTGCTACACCATGTAAAGCAAGCTTTGAGATTTCAATGATCTCTTGTTTTATCATTATTGTGGGATACACAGCTTTCCATGTAATAATCTAAAAAAAAAATGACATCACTTCATTATTAACATTTCAATGTTATAAAATTTAAACAATTCTATAAATTGGAGTTTTCTAATTGGTAATACTACCATTTCTATTTTATCAAGATTTTCAGAATGAAGTTTAATTTATGAGTTAATTTATCACTTTCTAAATTATAAAAAAAATTTGTATGATCAAAACACATTAACTAAACACATACTGACAAATATAATACTGGAGTATACACATTAAACGGCAGGGATTGCAATAATTATTACATAGGACAAAACGGATGCTCATTCACTTACAAATACAAAGAATCTATGTAAACATTACACTTAAAAACAGAATTAATCTCTGTAAATCATAGCAACCAAATATTAAATGGATTGCCTAATAACTTCATGGATACTACTATCAACAGCCCCTACTTCAACACACTGATAAAGTTACCACATAATAACTTTGAAAATCACAGTTCAATGTAATTTAAAAGTAAGTCATTCTTATAATTCCCGCTTTTTTTTGTCGAGTTTTACTACATTGTAGTGTACTAATCATGGATATTAAAACAATGGAGTAAAAATTAAATTATAAAGTCTTAAAAAATGAAATTTATGGAGTAGTGAGAAAGGGGAATGTAGATAAGTATAATTTTAGTTAGGTCAAAACAAAGAAGATGAGAAAATCCACTCATAGTTCCTCAAGCAAGCAAATTCACTTGGATCTAAACATTATTTCTAATTAAAATCTTTATATTTTTTATGATCCATGTGTATTCACATTACTTTTAAAACAGAATTATCTATTTCTGAATTAGGTGTTGATATTAATGAAAGTAGAGAAAAAAATTTGACTTAACTTGCCCATAATAATCTTAGTTATATTATTAATTAATGAAAAACAATGACAGCTTTACTTAGTTTTTACTAAATGTAATATATCTTTTACTAAGGACATACCAATAGTTAGATTTTTTTTCCTTACTTTGTTAGTCACAATTCTCCTTGTTAATAACATGAAAATCAAAATCATTGTATAATGTGATTTAACTGTATGTATAAGTGAAAGACTGCAAACTATATGCACTTGACTGATATGCATTTAACTATATGGCAAACTTTTAAAATTATTCTATTATGAGAAAACATTTTCTTTTTGATTATCATTCAAAATTATTGAAATGCTGTTAAATAAAATTTCTAATCTTAAATATAAAAGTTTTTAAAACTAACTAGAAAACAAATTATGCATTGCCAACAATTATTACTTTGACCTTCCTGATTCTAACAGATGGTGCTGTAATACTACTAATAGAGAATATTGTAGGGAGTTGAGAAAGAAACTTGATATTAAGTTTGCCAATGACCGAAAACATCTGAGTTCTGATCTATAACCACAACTGCAGCCTTCTGATCAATACCATCTCTTCATATCTGGTATTGAGTGGTGATAGGTCTATGGATACACTTAGTTTTAATGTCAACAGATACATGATATTAATAAAAGTTAACACTGAAAAATATCATGTTACTTTACAGAAGAGCCTTAGCCAGGCTGCTGAAAATAAAATGAAGTAATTCATATTTGTTATTAAAAAAAAAAAAAATACTTTGAACTTTATATTCCTATTTGAATTCAGTTTAAAAAAGACATTAACTCATTGATGCTAAGAATTAAAACATATAGACATGTTTTTAAACAGCTTGAATTAAAAAACTTAATTTGTAAGAACGACATGAGGAAAGGAAAAGTGAATGGAGAGAGGGAAGATCGATCACTGATCTGTTATTTGTTGAGCTATCAGTAGAAAGAACATACAATAATGTGTATATCTTAAGACAACTGCCTACAAAGAATAATTTTCTGTTTGTTATTTTTGTATTTCTCTAAGAAGTGGAACTTTGTAAAGAATTATATTTCTTAAAGAATATTGGTTCATATTATTTAAACATAATATGAAAAATTATGTTTTCAATATATTTACTATATATATTCAAATACATAATATATTCATATTATGTATGTGAACCACTGTTCACTCTTACATGATTACTTCAGATAAAATATTATATAATGAATTCTGTTAATTAAAGTATACACTTATAATAGGGATTTTAGTCCAGTTAGGAAAAAAAGAAGACTTTTCTGAAATCATTAGAAAAAGAGTATGAGAAAGTTTGTTTCAAGATAAGAGTCTACAAAGAACAATTTTAAAATATATTTAAAAAATTGTAAAATAATAGTGAAATACAAATACTTAATGACATGTTTAGTTGAGATTATGGAGTAGCACACATAGTTAATAAATTTCAACTACATGATAAAATATTTGAAACATTGCCAAATAATTTGTATAAACTATACTTACCTAACTTTGTATAAACTTTGCAGACTTACCTAATTCATTTTTCATTTAGATTTAATAATTAGTTTTTCAAAATAAACTTTCCAGGTGACTGTATTAATATAAGATACAGTATGATTTTTCACGTTTCATAAATTTGTATTCCATTAGCACATAAACATCACGTGCCTTTTACGTTTATGGAATAAACTTACAGTAAAAACGTTACACTAATTATCCTAAATATATACTGTCCACTAAATTTTTTATTGTAATGGCATAGTGCCTGAGCACTCATTATCTGCATTACCATCATCATAAGAGCACTCATTATCTGCATTACCATAACTTTCAGACTCTTCATGATTCAGGTGACTTATTAAACGTTCCATATCATTCTGCAAGTCATGTTGTCTGCTTGCCACATTTCACTTTCTACTTTTTTCTCATGAAAGCAGTAATTTTTCCACTGTGAAACACTTACTGTAGCAAATGAGTGGTTATTAATGCTAGTGCATCATCCATTTTAAATGTGCTGTTATATTTAGCCATAAATATTTTAATCTGATTCTGAATGAGTTCAATAGGGTTAAATTCACAGTAATATGGTAACCATATCACTATGGTGTTATGGTGATAACAAGAATGATAATTTTTTTACCTTGGCCATTTTGTCAATGACATGAGTTAGAAATTCAACTTTTTAACTTTGTTTTCTTCCATAAGAAGTTCTTTTTTTCAGAGTGTTTTCTGAATAACCGATTCCTTTTGATGTAAGTCACTTCTTAATGCAATCTTTCTTTGAAGCAGTATTGGGAATCTTTTCTTTTTTTCTTGAGTGATATGGGTGTTATCCATAACAATAACGCTTTCTTTGGGAAGTACTTCTACAATGTTATCTATCATTCATAATTGAAAACGTGAGCTCTGCATTTCGTCATGACAGTGAACGCTTGACGATTTAACCTGGAAAACTAAATCACTGCCTTCAAGAAATCCTTTCAATCGTCCACCATCATGGGCTACAAAAAATCAAGTTCCTCTGTAAACAGCTTTCAGTCTAGTTGATAATTTGCTAAAAAACATCTTTTGGTGTTTTAATTCGTGACATCTTGCAATACTTTATTGCAACTAGGTATGACTTACATGCATCCAAGTTTCATCCAAATATATTATTCTTCTCCCTCTTCCCTACATTTTTTTATGTCTCTTAAATATGAATGCCGCAAAAAAATTATGTCATTGTGTTCAATCATCACAGATGTTCGTTTTCTTTTTCCAAAAACAAATCCAATATCTTTTTCTATAGAAAGTCCTTAAACCGAATTAGTAAAATTACTGTCATTATTTACTACTGCTAGAACCTGTAAATGGTTTGGAGTTGTTATTCCATAATAATTGTGAAATGTCCTTCTTACAGCACTCATTATCAAGTTTTTACATTTATGTGTTAATTATATTTAAGTCTTTATGTTTTTCCCTTGTTTTTCGTGGCGTGATTACCCTGATCGTTTTTCGCTCTTTTAGAATTCTAAGCACAGTAGGTTTAGTTGCCTCACAAAGTTTTTCAACTACAGATTTAATAATGTCCTGAGGATTTATTTTTAAGAAATAATCATTAACGTTATCTATAGTTAACCTTTCTCACTCTGACTTTCCTTTTTTATGGGAACTTCGCTAGCTGAATAGATTTGGAGTAAAAATAAATTAAAAAGACACTAAATATACAGCATAAATGGATTAAAGAATATTTAAAGAACAGTTTACGCCATAAACTTGCTGTCTGGAATGCAAAATCACACAGTTGTGAAAATAATAATTAATAATCTTATGTATCCATTAATTAGTCAATATCTGACTAAATATTATTAAGAAAAGAATAAAGTTGGTTTAAGATCAACCATACCCTATTTTATAACTACAATATAATATAAATAAGTATAAAAATATTGATTAAAGATGTTTAAATGAAAAGAAAGAGTTTCTGTAGAATCAGAACATTATAATCTGTCATTAATCAGTCTAAAAAATCTATCTAATCTAAGAAATCTATTAACTGATTTATAAATACGTATTAAAAAGAATGACGTAATACGTGTAAATGATACAAATAAATACATACAAAAATGTTAAACAATATGCAGTATCAAATAATGTATGACATTTCCTTTATAATACTCAAGTCATATCTATCTAAACTATTATCACAAATAAATGTGTTATTTATGCAGTAAATATACATGTGCGTGTATGTGCGCGCATGTATACACACCCACACACACACACACACATATATATATAAAATGCAGTTATTCTAGTATTTTGATATATGTGCAATAGTTCATCTGTATTTTTCATAGCCTGCATTAGAATATTTTCATTATAGTAAGAGTAACTGAGATTAAATAATTTATTGTTATTACCTTCTCCAATGTTATGATTATACTTTGTACTTCAAGATTGCTTAGATTGTTGACTGAAATGCTTATTGGAATTGCTTGTCCTTGAACATATCCAGAGAATGGTAACCACAGGTCCAAATATATTGTGCCAGATTTCCAGCAGCAACAATAAAATGATTTTTTTGCTGTGACAGTAACTGGTGTCTGATAAAACAAATAAATTAAGCATTGTAGTATTAATAATAAAAATAATAATGTGGGATTGACTGTCCCCCCATTGGACGTGTTCCCAGGTGGTGAATAGGGAAATGCTCAACAGATATGCCTGGTAGGTGGGAAATAAAATACCACCCGTGGACCAAACACAAGCACTCAAATCCAGACGCTTGTGTACCCATATTGGGTGGTATTCTGATTGGTGTTTGTTTCCATCAGAAGTGAAAACCAAAGAAGTGCTTTAATTTTTGTTGGAAGAATTGATGGGAACCGAAAGTGAAGACTAAAATTTATGGAAAGCACGCAACTAAGAATCAAGGCTCAATATTGATAATAAGAAACTGGGTAACCAAACTGGAAAAAAGCAATAATATAAATGAGGCACAGAGATGACAAATTCAAGTGAAAGTAAGGAGAGCAGTACAAGCATAAGATGAGGGCTCTTTAAGAGAGAAAACATTTTGAGCAGGAAGTATGGGATTAAGAAGATCAAGACTACAGAGCAAAAGAAATAGTTGCAAACGCCACGGAAAATGAGGCAGAAACAAACATTTCATGGGATGATGAACTGTTGAGAATGAGGGAGTACTTATCATTGGTGTATAATGAGGGGAAAACATGAAAATCCATCAAAGGCTTCCACTGATGAGTGGGAGCCTTTGACTATGAGGTTCACTCAGTAGAGTTTATCTCATAGTATAGGACATAGAGAGAAACATGGAGTCGATGGAAATAACACCCTGAATGCTAAGATAGAACAAACCTTCTCAGAGATATTGAGGGGATCCTGATGTAACCCATAGTGGATGATGGAAGGAATAACATACATGATATCCAAAGGAATAGGAGAATTGCAGAAAAATTATCAGCCGATAACATATCTGCCAGTGATGCATAAATTATTCACATTTATTTTCTCAAATAGATTATTTAAATATCTAGAGATGAGTGAGATACTTCCAGAAGAACAGAAAAGCTGCCGAAGATCATATGGGTGCAAGGAATCGCTTATTCTGGGCAAAACAATGATCAATGACACTAGAGGTAAGAAAAAACTTGGCATTGGCCTGGATCGGTTACAAGAAAGCCTTTAATTGTATGTTTACTATTAGATATTGAAAGTTATGGAGATGACGAAGGTCTGTCCACAAATTATCAGAGTATGTCAAGAAAATATGAATCAATGGAGAACCCAAATACTGATCAATAACTGAAAGGGAATCGCGAGAATGAGAACAGTCTTAATACGGTGAGGCATGTTTCAGAGAGACTCACTTTACCGCTATTTTTCTGCTTAGTGCTAGCATACCTCACAGATAGACTGAGAAGCACCAAATTGGGATATAAAATACATAGAGATAAGTTTCGCATC
Organism: Zanna intricata; assembly: GCA_010016005.3. Taxonomy (NCBI): domain Eukaryota; kingdom Metazoa; phylum Arthropoda; class Insecta; order Hemiptera; family Fulgoridae; genus Zanna; species Zanna intricata. Next base: position 4,465 of record JAAAKQ030118848.1, on the reverse strand, counting down.
TGCTGTATGTTTTAAAACTAATGACGAAACGTCCGGAAGAACTTGATGGACGATACAGATAGTCGAAGAATTCAGTAGCGATATCGAGATGGAATTCGGATTTAATAAGCGCGCGAAGATCGTTGTTTGAAGAAAATGAGGGTTCAAATGCCCGGAGAGAATGACGAGATGATTAGAAAATTTGATCACAGAGAGGTATTAAAATATCTGTGTATGGAAGAGGATCCTCAAATCAAGAATGCAGATATCAAAAAAAAAGCTAACTAAAGAGTACGTTAGGAAAGTAAGTTCCATCCTAAAAAGCAAGCTGAACTCGAAGAATAATCATTTGGCGACTTGAAACTTGGACGTACAGTGTTTGAGTACAGCTTCAGCATCGTGGGTTGGACAAAAGCGGAGATGTTCAAATTAAATCTTAAGACGGGGAAATTATTCACGATGAATGGAAGATGCATCCGCTAGCACACATGATACATGATAGACTGAACGTTTAAGGAGCAGAAGAAGGGGACAGATAATTGCGGCAAATTACCGTGGAATACAGAAATGCAGTCGTTGCTCATTCCTGTTGAAAATTCAGAACGATAGGCACTTCACACAAGTTATAAGTCTTATCTAATGCCGTCAGAATTTTACAAAAAATATGCAAGACGCCAGCAGATGAAAATGAAAGCCACCGCAAAAAGGCCATGGTGAATACTAACATGAAGAAAATATCCCATAAGCGTTAAAAAAGAATGGCGTGGGAAAATTTTCGTAGACAGTATGCTATCAGAATGGAGGGACTAGGCGTCGATAAGGTCGCACAGTATCATGATTTCATATAGGACAACTAAGGCTGAAACCGAAGTCCTGATTGTAGTGGTGCAGGATCAGGAACTGAAGACAGGAAATTACTAGAAGTACATTATGAAAACAAGAGAGGATGACAAATGTATATTGTGCAGGACCTACTCTGAAATAGTACATCATCTCACATCAGTGTGCTCACAGTTGGCGAAATTCGAATATATCTACAAAGACAATAAGATATGTGGTTATGTTCATAGGGCCATGTTTAAAGAACTCCGAATACCATTAGATTCGAACAAATGTTCCCAGAATGTGTTGCAGAGGGTAGTAACGAAAACAAGTGTATACTTGTTTTCGTCGTAATCAACGTATGTTGATTATGATATGCCAGTACACACAGAACGACAAGTGAATGAATCCTAATAGACTCGATAATGTACAAAAAGATTTTGAAGAGCGAAATGCGGTGCTGATAGACGAACTTTGGTGAACGATGCAAATATTACACAAAACATTTGTTACAAGAAATTCAAATATCAAGATCTCGAGACAGGTCAGCAAAATATGGGGCATGAAGACAAAGATAGTGCCGGTAGTTGTCGGGACCCTTGGAATGATCCCTAAGCACCAGAAAAGTGCAAGAAAATGCGAGGGAATTTAAGACATAGCGCTTAATGGTACAAATACGTACTAGGGAGAGCGTGGGATTGAAAAATGCATTTCTGCAATTTTTGTTTTCATGTGTTTTATTGCTCGTGGTTTGTGTGTGTAGATGTGTTGTGTTTATTGGCATGCGAGTGTGAAGTAAATAGTGGGTAGTGCGGGTGATTAACTCCACAGGAGAAAGCTATTAGCGGTCATTGCCCTAAGCATGCCGGTTCTGCGCCGGAAAGTGACCGCTCCTACGGACTTATTCTCCACACAAGTCTATGAAATAATAATAATCCAATTCCACTTTCGTGCAATTTCATCTACGTACATGTTCGAGGCGGATAACGACATGGTATGTCTGTACTTTCACTTATATCGGCCAACGGGGCAATGTAATTGCTTCCTATGTAATACGGGATTGGTGGCTCCGAGTTATTCGAGCTAGTTGTGGTTGTCCTTATCAATTTTCCTGCTTGCAGCGTGATCGGTACATGTTTGTGTTCTGTTTTTGTTTGTGACGTTGGGGGAGTGTTGATGAGAGTGCTTATTCCTCCTCCTGGTACTCGAAACCCGGTTGAGAATGAGCTTATGTGAGGTTGCTCTGCTGAAGTCTCTGCCACTCAACGTGAGTGACGTAACTCAGTCACTTCGGCAGTTGGCAGAGATAATTCAGTGGGTAAGAGTATTGGGGCCCTTACTGCTACAAGCGAGCCCTGGGATGTCGATATGGCGGGTCAGACAGAAACTGACTCCCCAGCCCGGTTCAAATCTGTGGGAATCGGCTGACTGAGGAACCAGGCATCCGGGATTTGCCCAACCGCCTCTCCACAGGGACCTTGTGACATATTGACTGGCGAAACTTTATTATAGAAACTTTATCTTCCACAATTTCTGTAACAGAGGATCCCAGGAAAAATCTTCGTTCAGAGAGTCTTTATTTTTGAGTGAAGGAAGAGCGTCAAGGTTTAATGATATAGAAAAGAAGGATTGAACTATGTTTTGACCTGAGGTAGTGAAGCGATGCAAAAATATTTAGTGTCAAAGAAGAAAGAAGAGAATTTTACCAAGATCAGTCCATTTGTGATTGCTCTAGGGATCACGGAATATGTTAAAGAAACACGGAAGACTACTATGAAACTGTTTGTTGGGACGATCAACAACTTCTAGTCGTCGCGACTACTCAAAACTCAGATGATAAGACTCATCCCAACCCCCGTAGGTGAACACCCACCAAGTGACGATTCCGGTCGCCACATCACACCTTCCGTTCCTAGTCCTGAGGGGCTTTACCGGGAGTCATCTTATTGACCTTCGAACTGAGTACATATCTCAGTCATCAGCCAGGCCTCGGTCGGGATACCCCTGATGCAAATGCCGCGGTGGTCGACATTTAACATCAGATACCTCAGCAGCAAACACCGTAGGCTTAGGTCAATCTACACGTAGCCCTAAAACTATATAACCGCTGCGCGGAAGCGCGAAACCTCGCGCCTACTCTAAATCGATCTAACTGCCGATGTGACTTTGAATGCCATAAACGCAACGATCAAATAGAGTGGGATTTTGATCTAATGAGATTGGAGATCAGATTACCACTCAAAACGCTGCTCGCAGCATCGAAATCTTGATCTATAACAACATTACACATGCAACATGCATTCACAAAGGGTCAGAACGGAGGCTAATACCTCCCAAAGAACCCCGTTCTCATGACATTCTCTTCTTGTCACATCTGCCCACGTCAGACCCAACACCACCACGGCCGCCCGCAACGAACCGACCCCGGCGGTGCCAAGCCTGATATTCCTACCGACGCTCCAGCAAAGCAGCGCAAACCAAAAAGGCAGTCACTGCCCCGCCAGAGCTATGTCACAATGCAAACTCAGTATTAAGAAAATAACAGTGGTGGCTCGTCGCCAAAATCGCCTGTGTCCAGACACATAAATGGACAAGCCGGAATCCTAGCTACCTAGGCTCCTACCTTCTATACTCCTTCTGCAACCCTGGAAGACGCAATGGTCCGCAGGAAGCTAGCAACAACCTGCTACTTAGCCCGGGTCTTCCAATTGACACTTAAATCAAGGCCCGAGTGCAATCTCTCAAGTTCGCTAACCACTCTGTCACGCGCAAACTCATACCGGAGACAGACGTACAGCACATGGCTAACATTGTCCGGAACCCTACATTCCGGGCAAAGTCTTGATTCAACAAGACGAAACCTAGCCAAGCTGTGCCGAAAAGCGCCATGCCCGGAAAGAGACTGCGTTATATGCCGATTGGGTGATACGAACTTATTGGCGCATAAACTAATAACCTCTGGTAACAAGTCATGGGTATACCGACCCTTAGTGGACTCATCCCATCGCGCTTGCCACGCAATGAATCCCTGGTTCTCAATTTCACGCAATCGGACCGAGATTAGAAGACCAGCTTTCTTGGCAACATACCTTGCGCTTAACAGCAAGCAAGTCTAACGGCTTAACACCAACTATCACAGAGACTGCCTCCCACGAGATTGTCCTGTAACCGCCAATGATCGCCAAGAGCAGAAGACGCTGGGATCCCAATAGGATATCACGATAACACTTATAAACCATCCGATGAGGCCCAACCGGCGCAGCATACAACATTAGTGCCTCGCATACACCTTTATAAAGAATCTGCAAAGTCCTAAATTTTTTAAATTTATTTCGGGTGTCATAAATTGGGACATATGCCGGCGCGATACACTAGGAAACAGATCTGTCTTTGTGGTAACCCACTACATCAGGATCACCGTGCAGGGATCCTATGGTTTGAGTCAACTCTAAGAGATCGTGTAATAGTCCAATTTATAAGTAGGAAGTGGCAATACAGGAAGTAAAGATCATTCAAAAGGTCAGATATTTCGAAGCTAGAAAAATGATTTTCAGCAAGTCACCGAAGTTTCCGTCTTATGCTAGGTAGTCAAGACCACACCTTAACACCTGTGGCGACTTACCAGGACACTCTGTTTCCAGATGCTCCGGAGGGTGAAGCAGAT
>JAAAKQ030118847.1:6515-16927 GCA_010016005.3 Zanna intricata | reverse complement strand
TATATATATATAACATTCGATTGTTTATCAGTTGTTTATCTTCATTGTTCAGTAAACAAGAGTAATAAACCGGGAAAATATAAGTAGCGATGACCTCGTGAGAAATTTGCCGGGTTCACTGTAATATCCAAAAAGGAAACGGATTTTAAGAAGAAACAGAAGGGGTGGGGAACGTAAAATTTATAGGCCTAAAAAAAAAAAAAACTGGAAATAAACATAACTGAAAATAATTATAACTTTGGCCTACTAGATTGTCGGTTGTCCGGACCTCTTCTGTTTTATTTTAGTAACTAATAGAGTAGGAAATACAGGTAAAATGATAAACTAGCTGTAAAAATATAATATAATTATACCTACAAACAGTTGATCAAATTATCCGTTATCATGTAAAGTGAAACCTCCCGATAACGGATTCTTTAGTCACATGAACTTTTGTCCACTATAAAAAAGACGGAATCTTGAATTCAAAGATTAATTCAGAAATTTATACAAGAATTAGTTAGCAAATAATAATAATAATAATAGATATAGATAATTCTTCATAGCGTATCTGTAATTTATTTATTTATTACTAGAAAATAACTTTACATGCGTCTTCGTACTAGTTATATTTTTTCAAAAATAAGTATTTGTAATATAAAAGAACAGGGATAATTTTACTTAAAATAATAAGTATTATAATAATTTTATCAAACCGGGTGTCCAAGAATCATCTGAAAAACTTTGATATTGAGTAAATAATTTATTTATTAAAATACAAAAACGGGTTGCATGAATTTAGAATCGTTAAAACTGAAAGTTTTTTACCTGTAATCAAAGATTTTCAGTGTGATGCACCGTTATTAATTCGAAAATATCCAACAGGTAATCAACTTCAAGCCACGTTCGTTGTAACATACACATCTATAAGTTCGAATGCGCTAAGAATCTTGTGCTTAAGATTAACAACATTCACTATACGAGTTTTGTATAAATTATCATTGATGAAACTCCGTAAGAAAAAAATCACATGGAATTATCTTCGGTGATCGAAGTGGCCAAGCGATCAGTCCATCACGTCCGATCCAGCGATTTGGGAGTGTATTATTGAGGGATTCACACATTAATAAACCCCAATGTGGCGGCGTTCCATTTTGTTGAAAAATAATTTCGGGTTGTGACTCTTCAAGCTGAGGGTAAACAAACCCTTCTAAATAGTCCAGATAGATATTCGCGTTAACTTAACTACCGTTTCTGCAGAGAAAAAAGGTTCAACCTGACGATCGAGAAAGCAGTCCACATAAAACATTAATTTTTGGACTATCTTTAATTCGATCAAGTGTAACATGTGGGTTCTCTGATCTCCATATTCGAACGTTCTGAATGTTTACCTTTCCAGACACGTGAAATATAACTGACCATAACTTTTTTAAGGTAACAATCATCATTTTCAATTCCTTCGATCATTTCCACAGTAAATTCCATTTTAGTAGTGTGATCTTGTGGTGTAATCAGCTGCATAATTTGTAATTTATGAAGAAACAATTTTAATATTTTCTTCAAAACATAGTGAACTGTAGATCACGGAAGATTTAACTCACGCACTGCACTCCAAGTTTACCGGGTTACCAACAAAAGACTGACGAAAGATCTCCATTTTTTCATCTGAAGTTGTAGGCATGTCTGCAACCCTTTTTATGTTCAACATTGTCAATTTCTTTAAATTTATCATACCATGAACGAATACTTGTTCTAGAGGGTGGGCTGTAAGTTATACCGAGTTCTAAAACTGCGTCGAACTTATCTGTCTGATTTTGTCTCAATAAACCTCTCTAATCATTGTGCTTTCATCTATGGATTCTTGGCGACTGGTATATGCGGTTACGTATGCAATCACAGCGCCAAGGGAAACTTGCGAGTTATGAGATAAAGAGAGCCAAACCATTCATTAATAGCACTATTACTTTTTTCTAATAAGTAATCAAAGATCAGGTAATTCTTAGACACCCGATATAAACAGAACAGGATTTTCCATGACTTAATATACCTCCAGTATAGCAAAAATTAATCAGTTAAGCTGAATACGATGAACTGAGGATGGGCAAAGATTTTCCTTAAGGATGTATGAATCTCACCTCAAATGGTTTACCCAACAGATCTTCTGAGGGATTGTAGACGAGATGCCATGCGCTTACTACCTTTAGGAAACATGAGGGTATCTCAAGGGATATCCTTTGAGTGAAGTTTTATATTTAATTTTTCCATTTTTTTTTAATCCTTGTTTTGTTTTCTTTTAATTTCCTGTAGGTTTTTTTTATGAATTATTTATTTTTATAAATAGAACTTTTTTTTTTAAAACTTATTACTTGTCAAAATTTAGAAACCACAACCTGATATCCAGATTGAGGATGAACTGTTGGACTGATGACTGGTTTCTTGTTATCTACTGTCTCACATCCATACTATCCTTTCACTGTATTATTAGCAGGGATAGTACAAATAGAACCATTAAGCATCTATATTTAAACACCTTTATAAACTTTGATCAACCTAAACGTTTTCAATCAATTTTGCATAAATTTTCAGTGACATAATTTAACATTCTACAATTGTTATTATCTTTCAGTCACTGTTAAAAAAAAAAATAATCACTGAACAATTTTTCAAAAAAATTATTTGAAACATTTTCATTGTTGAGTATTTCCTGACGCCATTAAAAGTCTTCGAACGGTAACCTGCTTTTTCTATTTTACATAAAAGTATCTTCCAATTACCCAAAGGAATTTGGGTTGTATATTTATATATTCTGAAAGGTACTTGTTTTCTGAAAAAATGTTTTCAAGGTAAAACTAATTTATTTGTATTGTATTTCTTTGCGGATTTTCTTCTCCGTATACATTATTTTCTTGTACGGATTTTTTTTTAAGGGGAGTTAATAAGTTTATAACAAAGTTAATTGAAATGGGATTGATTGAAGGATATTGAAAGATTAAGATAAATAAAAGTAATATACAAGAAGTTATAAAATTTTGTTACTTAAGGAGTAAAATTACAACGGATGGAAGAAGCAATGAAAAATTTAAAAACCGATGACTAGCATTAGCAGAGGTAGTTTTATGGATAAAAGTAGACTGTCGGTATTTAATAACTAAGATTTCTTTAAAATTATTTGTACGAAGTGTAGCGCTGTGTGGTAGCCGAACATGGATAGTAAAAAAAGCTGAAAGGAAAAGAATGCTTCAAAATGTGACATTGCAAGGGGATATTGAAAATTAGTGGAGATAAAATACGAAATGAAAATTTCTTACGACGAATAGAAGGGTGGAGAGAAGTAGCAAAATCTTTTAGAGATGAACTAACTATACTGATGAGTAATAAAATAAAGTATCCAAGTTTTGTTAAAATTGGTTAGTGAATAAAAACTGTAAAAGATAAAGGTTTGAGTTTATAAAACAAGTAGTTGACGCCGTAAAATGTAGTGATTATTTTGAAATTAACAGATTAACACAGAATAGAAAGGGATGGAGAGTAACATCAAACCAGTTAAATGACTAATGATTCAAGAAGAAAATGGCCTTCAAGAATAAGTTTTCGGTTTATTTTAAAAACTTTTTTTTCATTTTCAAGAAATTATGTATTTCAAGATATTATTGACAAGATTCTTGCTACAAAACATATCATTTATTTATTTATTTGTAGGATACTCTGAAATTATTTTTAAAATATAAGTAAATATTTTATGTCTCTTAAACTTGTTTACAATTCAACTACAGCAATACATATGGAAACTAGCTGAATAATTTTAGTTTTGAGGCCATGAAAGCAAGAACAAATATTAATATACATAAATGTTCACTAATGTAAAAGTATATATTTGCTGTTTATAAATAATGAGATGTATAATTGAATATAAAAATGTAGTGAGCACTATGTTTAATTAGAATAGATATAATATTTTTAACACTTATATTTAAACTATTAAAAATTAAAATTATAAAAACATTCCATAAAGTAATCCTATTTTTAGAATGCAGATAAAAAATAAATTTTTATATATTTTATAATTTTTTATCAATTCATTTGATCAAAAATTCTAAACAGTTAGTCTGTGTCAAGCATTGGCTTTTGAACAAGGTTGTGTAATCTTGTGTTTGATAAATGAGATTTAATGTTTAAGAACGTGCATTCGTGATTGGAACTTATGTAGAGATGAAACCTCGTGATGTGTATTGACGAAAGTTAAAAGAAAAGATTAAAAAAAAGCACCAGTGAAAAGTATTACACAGAAGTTACTTAAAAAATTTCGTGAAACAGATTCGGTGTTAAACCAGGAACACCCAACACATGTCAGTTTTAACTACGCGGGCCGTATAGTACATTAAAGCGGCAGCTATAAGATCTCATAAATCTTTGCGGAGACTAAGCCAGGAAAAGAACATTTTACTAGGTTCAGCCACACTGCAATGAGGTGAATGTTGAAATTTTATCCGGATCGAATGCATAAGCCGTATCGACTCACTTAAGTGATAAGTGAGCTAAGTAATGCTGATTATGTTAAAAGGGTTCACTACTGTCAGTGATTAAAGAACTTCATTAGAGGAAAGTCTGACATTTTAGATTAAGTTCTTTTCACAGATGAAGCGTGGTTGCAGCTTAGAGGGTATGTTAATAGAACTGCCGGACCTGAGGGTAGTGAGATTCCACACATGTTCTTTGAATTTCCCCTTCGCACACAAAAGAGAGGTGTGTCTTGTGTGGTCTCAAGGTGACGAATAATAAACCCTTAAATCCTGATTTTTTGAAAAAAAAAATGTCGGTGCTGCTGTCTACCATGAAATTATCCAATAGTTCATAACCTTACTGCAAGAGGATGAACATTTACAAGTGGGACAGCGCCACTTGCCATAGAGCTCGCTTCAGAGATGCTACATCAATTTTTCGACGGAAGAATCATTTTTAAAGGATTGTAGTCACCAAGATCCTCTGAACCTGACTAGTTCAAACATTTTTCTGTGAGGTTACTTACAAGAAATTGTTTATAGGAGCAATCCACACACCAGAAAGGAAATGAAGTCAAACATTATCAATGCCATCCAGGAAACAGACAGAACTGACAGGCAACTAACAGAAGCCAGGAAGATGGTCAGACAAAGGCATAGAAGTGAATGGATATCATTTTTAATATCTTCTGTAAACTGTGTATTCTGTAAAGTGTATGCCAAAAAAACTATTATTCATAAACTAAATTAAGATTTTCTTTAAAATTTATAAGTTGTATTAACATTAATAATCTCTTTTAAATTGATAACAGATTAGATTATTAGATTTTTTTGATAAAAAATATGAAACAACCTATGAATTTAATGGAAATATATATATTTTTTTGACAGTGAATATTTATGATCATCGGGATGGAAAATGATGTATGTTTTGGGAAATATTAATAAAAATTACAGTTATGTAAATTTAGTCCTGTATGAATTATGTCCGTTATGGGGGGTTTTAAAACTGGTCTCTCGACTACAGTTCAAGTTCGGTACAGATTTAATAAACAGTCTAACCTTGACCTTGACCGCTTACAAACAACAATATTTGTTGGAAATAACAGTTTTTATATGATATAAAAGTAGTTTTTTTATTATTCTGTAAAAGAAAGTTATACATATATCATATATTTCGTGGGTTCCTTATGGCAATTAAAACGAAATTTAAAGACTTTTGGTGGTAGTAAGTCAGTAAAGATTCTTAAAAGATACTAATCTTTTAAGGGAAACTTGTAAAACAAATATCAAATTATTTATGTTTATAATACTTTTAACGCTTTTGAGCAATGAAATACGGTGCTTAGCGGAATGGTATGTTTTTCTTGTCCAAATCACTTCCCGGGGAAACCGGTTGTTCGGTGCTGGAGCGCGACTCATCAATTAAGGAATGGACAACATTCTACAGTTTGATATTCACTTGACCACCTTAAACGTTTTATATGAAATTACAATTCCGGTTTTGCACAAAATACACACATAAGTACATGTTTTTATAGAGTTTAAATTAGCGGAAAGGTAATATAAACACCAACGGATCACCTTCTTCTCCCAACCGATGATACAAGAATTATGATACGTTTCGTATCTAACTAATAAAAAGTAATTTTAGGGATTGATGAAACAACGATCTGTTTGTGTGTGTGTTTGTTCGCGCGCGCGTGTTATATGTATATATCATGTATATGAAGAAGATAAATGATACGTGATACAAATACAAGCACAGAACTCATTTTAAGAAAGCACCGTATAAAACCACTTTGAAAATAGTTCCATTCCAAAAAATTTATAACTCTAAAAATAACAGGTTATCCATTAAGAGGTGTCATTTTGAATTATGTAGTATTTTTTTAACGACCACATATACAGATCTTATTTATTAAAAAAAATAGGTGAAAGCAATAGCATTTAATTTAAAAGGCAGGATGTAGTCTCATCAATAGAAAAAATTGTAAAATCTACAACAAATATGATAAAAATTTAACGGCGATATTACGTAAAGTTCATGGTATTTCTGATCGTAATGAAACAGCATCTCGTATACAATTTCAGTACATGTTAGTTTAAGAATATTTGCTTTAGGAATTTTAAGATGCCAGTCCGTCAATGTAGGATCAATTCTGCTAAAAATATTACTGCTGTAGCTGAAAATCAAGGTTTGCTAACTGAAAGATTTGTCAATGTCTAATATGCATAAAAATCTTGGACTATATACTTATAAACCACAGTTTTCAAATGATGCATCATTTGCTGGCTGGAGATCATACTTGATATCGAGGATATTAAGAATTAATTAGAAGTATATGTAGGTAACGGCGATTTTATTAAAAAAAAACGTTATGAAGAAGTCTATTTCCAACTGAATGGGGTCGTAATTAAACAGAGCTGCTGCGTATGGGGGATCCATAAACTGTACAGTAATTGTCGAACATTTTTACTATTCTCAAAAAGTGACGTGTTTTTGGTGTGGCTTTTGAAAAAATGTGTGACAGGGCATATTTTTTCAAGAACGATGAAGATTCTGCAGTTATAGTCAATGGGAAGCACTGGTAAATGTTTCCAACTGCCTTCCCGTGGCCTAAATACGTCCGTTTAGGCCACAAATGGACGTGACCGATGCTTATTTTCAGCAGGATAGCGCTAAGAGCAGTAAAATTATTACATTATTGACAGAGAAATTTCCAGATCGGGTTACCTCACAAAACAAAGATATCAATTGACCGCCGAAATTGTGTGCTCTTATATTATTCGACTTTTTCCTCTGGAGCTTTGTGAAGGAAGTCTTCCGTAAAGTTTTGCTAAAATAAATAGTCATATACCATAACTGTCACTAACCTTGTTCAACAGGTTTAATCTAATCTTGTTTGAAAATTTACTCACACTTTAGAAATCGATTCAATAATTCTCCTTAGGTAATAATCAAATTAAAGACTTTTTAGTATAATTAACAAATAATTTTTTCATTTACAAACAGGTATTCTTAGTATAAGCGTAATTATTAGCTATTTTTTCTTAATTCTCTAAACACGGTATTTCTGTTATCAAATTTAAATTTTATTACAATTATAAGAATAACTGCGTTTGTAGATTTAGTGTTGTTTAACAGATACATTAAAAAACCTATTAAAAAAAAGGTGACAAAACAGTAGTAGAACTTTCCCGTCACGGGTGTGGCGTTACTAGCAGCGACGATCGGCACTAACTAAACTAATGCAAATTTCACAACTTACATAGAAAAAATTTCGCTTGTACAGTCGAAAGACCGGTGTAGTCGCGAGGCTTAAAGCACCAGATACCGAGTCCACCGGGATCGAGTACGAGAGCCATATTTTTTGATCGGTCAAAAAAATATCTAAACTTAATTTAGTTTTAAAGTTTTGTGCCGTAAGGAATAGTAATTAAAAAAATAATAAAAACAATAGTTTAAAATAAATTTAAATAATCGGTGAAAAATATTTTATTTCAATACTTCCAAATACAAAACATCTATTTTTGTCAGTCGGACGTTTGTGCATATGTACGTATGTATGCTGGCCAGTATTTGGTCATAAATCTAAACTCCGTTGATTGATTTTCATCAAATTTGGTAGACAGGGAGTACTAACTTCTGAGCGAAAGAATGAAATATATTTTAGTAAAAATTGGAAAAGTGTTTTGGTAAAAATTGATTGTTTTGGCCGATTTAAAATCTTTACTGGGACATTTTAGCAAAAAAACGTTTTTTACAAGAAATTCTTCTTGAATTTTTTTCTATTAAGATCACAAATTACTAAAAATGTTTGTTTAATATTTTCCACTTCACAAAAAATGATTATATATATATATATATTTTTTTTTTTTTTTTTACTGTATCTTCCTAGTAGTAATCGTATTAGAATAATACGATTTTCTATTTTTTGTCTGATTGGCTTCAAAAATACCCAATTTTTAATCGTTATTGGCTGTATTAATCTTTTTCAGAACTAAATTCCCTACAAGTCTTGCTACTAAATCAACCGAATTATTAGTCATTTAACAAAGCTATTGTACTTCAAACTAAAAAAAAAAAAAAAAAAAAAAAAAAAAAATTGTTTTTTGACACCAAATTTTGTGTTTTATGTCTGACATTTTAAAACTTACTGGAGTTATAGTCCTGGGACCTGCTCTATCTATTTACCGACTAAAATTCCACCATAAGAAACCACAAACTTTACTCCTTAATTTGGGTATAAAAAATTACAGCAGTGCTTTTTTTATTAGAACAAATCCGGGCGAAATATTTTGCTAGTCCTAACTGAGAACTTGAGAACAATGCATTTTCAAATTTATGTCTACATGAACTTTTTTCATTACTTTCACCAGAAGAACATATACTGAAAGTTTCTCCGTTTCTTCATGGAACACTTTATATATATTTTTAATCTTAATCTATTAATAATCATAATTTATATGATAAATACCTTTATCTGATAAGATTAAATACTATTAAAATACCGCCTCAATAATCTAAATATAAGTTTTATTTTATAACTAAGTTATAAGATTATCAATATTGCCTAAATTTAACGTAAGATAATACGTACGTTATAAGATGGTGAAAATTGAGCGTAGCGCTCTTACTGCCTCAGTTCAGTTTTCACTCAAAATTCAATTAATAAGCTATCGCGATTCTACCCTTCTATATTCAGGGGAAAAACTTTTCCCCTGACTTCGTTTCCGGCTGAGGGATGAATTCTAAAAACATGAGGTCGAATAGTAGATGCTGGCGTTGCCCTTGGTAACATAATTTATCTTTGCATCTTGAAACCTACAAATCTTCGATCGTCTACTTTTACATACTGTTAAGTGGAACTTAACATTTATTTATTTATTTGCTAGTTTACTATTGCTGGAGTCTGATTAGAAATTACCAATTTACTCTTATAAATAAATTAATATTTAAATATAATAATTGGTTGTTATAACTTCACTAAATCAACCTATTAGAATTAAATTATATTTTTATAGTCGATTAATAGAATTTAACAGATTTTAACTAATTTAATATCGTAGAAAAAATTATTGTATTATTTATTCTGTAAAAAGGTTTTATTTAATTATATTTAATATTGATTTTGTTTATAATTATTTTACTCGTATATTATTGAAATGATTCTTGTTTTGGCTTAAAATTTTAATACAAATTTTTTTTTTAGCACATTTCGGTCGGTTTTAAAAAAAATTAAAGTTAAATTTCTTAACCTTTTCATGTTCAGTTGATATTACTTATATACATTTTCTTAGAATTAAATTTTCTACAAAATTTGTTGAAAACTTTCATGTGTTGGCTAGAAATTTTAAAAAGTTATTGTACATAAAATCTAAAAATAAAGTTTCTCAACAATTTTTCGTGTTTAACAATGATCTTACAAGAAAAGAAGATTTTTATGGAGATACAGTTTTAAGATCTGTTTTATTATTTTTTAAGGAAAAAAGCCATCAAATTTATCACTTAATCTAACTTCCAAAAATTTCAGTAGAGCATCATATTATCCTCGGAGCAGAAATCTGGGTGAAATTTTTTGCAAGCTGTAATTCAAAGTTTGTATGACCTGTGTTTATATGAACTTATTTCTTTATATTCACTTGTAGAACACATCCTGGTTCTACACCATTTTACTGTTTCTTGGTGAGACACTCTCCCTAAGGTATCTATTTTAAATTAGCGTTAGGCACCATAACTTAAAAAATCTTACCAAGCGGTCTGTCATACAATTTAGCATAACAACTGACATAATTTTAAAGGTATAAACAACACTACGTAACCAGACACCTATACTAGAAAAGAAAAGAGTGAAACAGTTAACCATTGAATTTTACAAAATATATACTGTACAGTGTATAGGTATACTGTACATTACCATACAAATATGG
>JAAAKQ030118793.1:0-13840 GCA_010016005.3 Zanna intricata | reverse complement strand
TAGCGTGTGTGAAAAATTCCATGCCTGACCGGGATTCGAACCCGGGACCTCCGGATGAAAGGCCAAGACGCTACCACACACCGTCACGGAGGCCGGCCGATCTAAGATTTAACAACTTGATTAATGTACGTATACAGGTGAGGCCAAACTCTAAGAAGTGATTTTACTTAAAATAATAAAGAAAAAATATCCAATAAACACAGATCAGAAAACGCATAATTTTCTGTGTGTCCGCCATTTTGTGTTTTTTAAGAAAAAAATTATTATTCAAGAACGGTTGGTAATACAATTAAATTTTGTACTATAATTTAAACTAATATTTTTTATTAGGAAAAAAATAACGATAATCTTCGTTGACAAATTTCAAAATAATTCCATTTTTTCAATCTTAAATATTCCAATAAAGCACTTTTTTGTGAACAAAACGACAGATAAGTGGTAAAAATTCGACGATAAACAACGGAGTTATTGCTAAAAGTAGGCCTCAACAGATACGGCGGCCATATTGTTTTTTTTTTATTACCGTGACTCACTTAATAACTAAATCAAATTTTCTGATACTTTTTACGGGTACGTTTTGAACGTACACGCTTAAAATTTCCTGCTATCAGGGAGTAATCCCTGATTATTTAAAAAGAGCGGACCATTCTATCCTCTAATTGATGAACATAGACAATTGGTGTTGAATAAACAAGAGACTTTACATGTTACCATAGTTAATAGTCTAATGGATTCAGATCTGGAAAGAGTGCAGGCCAAGAAATGGGACCGCCCCGATCAGTCCAACTTCCTTGAAAACGAACAATTAATTTTTTTCTGACGCCAATTGGAAAACGGGCAGGCGCACCATCATGCATGAACCACATGTTCATTGTGCTTTGCAAAGGAATCTGCTTTAGAAGTTTAGGTAGGTCATTTGTTATGAATTCTAAATACGAATCACCTATTAATCTACGGGGATAAATAAAAGAAAGGCCCGATTGGCTTATCTATATAGATTGCTCCCCAAACATTCAGAGAAAACCTTTCTGTGTTGACTTCTTGCTTCAAATACTGCAAAAGGATTTTCCTAACATCAAACATGTCGGTTGTCGAAGTTGTTTATACCATGCTTAGTGAAAGACGCCTTGTCTGTAAAAAGAAAGTTAGATACCTACTCCGGGTCACGGGCATACTTGTAGTTAGCATAAATAGTTCTTATATAGTACTAAATGCTATAGAATTTGTCACGAAAGACAAAACACATCTTTGCATTTTTTTATCCAAAATATTAAACGGAAGAAAATTCAAATCGAATCTTTTATTATTTTTCATGTTTCTTGGTAATTTAATGTTATTTGAGGAAAACCAATAAGAAGTACATAAAATTACACACAGAAATAAATTACATTTCAAAATTCTGTTAATAAAACCCTCAAATCTCTCAGTTCATTTAAACGTGCTTGAAGACGTGAAAATAATTTTCTATCTGGCTGAAACTTTCTATTAAAATTTGTACAATTTTATACCCTGAGGTATTTCACGTAGGGTGATCCTATCAGACTGTAAGAAGTGCTGATTACTGTTTTATGTAGGACCAATTATTGTTGTTTCTATCGTTTATTATTGCTGTTTTGTTTATTATTATGAATTCATTACTTTAAATATTAGATCTTTTTTATTAATATTACGGATTATAATCTATTTTAGTAATAATGGCGGTTATTAATAACGGTTATTAAAAGAACGACGGTTTGGATACTTTCTCGCATTGCCATTGGCAACAGGCAATGTGTATGTAAAATACATACAGCAAGTAGGCATTTTACATACTCGCTAAATGTAAAATACGTATCGGTGAGTTTATTGTTTGTATAATTTTCATTCAATTTAAATGACGAAAAATAATGACAATTTTAAATTAAAAAGAAACAATGATTTTTAAAATTCAGAGCACAAATATCGCAATTCAATGGAAGTAATAAAACATGAAACTCTTTTGTTAACAAGTGAAAGAAAAATAATGTCAGTAAAAAAAAAAAAAAAAAAAAACGAGCTGTTTCAGTTGCAATTATCACAAAGTACTTATTTATATCCTTTTTAATTAATAAATTTGTTTGAATATATAATTTTTTTTTCATTTACAACATTTGTTTGAATTAACTACTGTGTGTTTTATTTTCACATTTTTTTTTACCAAGAATTAATTATTTCTAAGCTATCTGTTACAATAAATATTATTAAATTTTCATAATGTTATATTTTTAGCAATTTTATTCAGAAAATTAGATTTAGTTATCAAGTGACTCAAGATAATAAAGAAAACAAGATGGCCGCCATATCGGTTAAAGCTTACTTTTTGCAGGAGCTCTCTGTTGTTTATCGTCGGAGTTTTACGACTAAGGTGTCGTTTTGTTCATAAAATAATCCTTCATATTTTTTATAATACAACTCAATTTAATAAATTATGACTCAGATATTTATGACTGAAAAATTGAAACGACTGCTATTTTGAAATTTGTCAACGAAGAGTATAGATATTTTTTTCCTATTAAAAAACATTTTTATAAAATAAATTACAAAATTTTATTGCGTTACCTCCAACCAATCTTGAAAAAAAAATTTTATTCTTAAAAAAAAACCACAAAATGGCGGACAGACAGAGAAATATGCGTTTTCAGACTTATGTTCACTGGATATTTTTCTGCAGTATGTTAAGAAGAATCTCTTCCTAAAGTTTGACCTCACCTTTTAATTCCGGTGTATCTTTATAAAGCCGAAGGTTTGTCTGTGTGTGAGTTTGTCTCTTTCTAACAGCATCACGAGGGAACCAACCAACCAATTAATTTCAAATTTGCAGGGTACATTCCTGTTATCACAGGGAAGGTTTAGAGCCACAGACTGAGACCCTAGCTTCAATAAAGATTGATTATTTCGTCGTCAAAGATCTCTCTCTCTCTCTGTATGTGTTTGTAAAACGCGCGCGCGCGTTTTAGTTAGCATAGTTACTATTATTCTGTTTTTTCTAATTTAGTTTCTGTTTCAGGTTATAAATTCTGAATAATTTATTATTTATGAATAGCCGTAATAATGAAAACTGATCGTCAATATTTTATTTTGTTAAAAATTTAAAATAAAACTGAGTTCTTTAATTATTAAAACTTTTTACTGGATTTTCGAAGAAAAGTACGGAATTTTATTCGTTTGCATGGTGGAAGTGGGGATTGAAAATTAATTTTCTTTACGTTTTGAGGTATGATAACCAAATTAAATTAAAAAAGTTAGTCTTTTTACGCTGCGCAAGAATTTACTATTATCTGATAAAGTTGAATGTTATATTATAATATTGGGGGGGGGGGGAAAGGCCAAAAACTAGTTACAATTTTTGTAATTCTAGAAAGATTTCCTTCAAATATATTTAAATTTTAAACAAAAAAGAAAAACCGAAAAAAAATAATATGATATAAAACACAATTTTTTAATTAAAGGAATTATTTCGATATAATTTTCATAAACAACCTCTTTTTTTTTGAAGCAATCTATTGTAATATTTAATTGCAATAGGTTGCACACTAAAGTTAAATTTTTTTTTTACAGCTTTAAATTTAGATCTATAATCAAAAAAATTCAAATCAAGTATTACTTGAATTTTTATGTATTATAGATCTAAACATTTATTATAGATGATATTTATCATTATAGATCTATTGTAAACATTGCAATGTGAAGTATTAAAATATATATTTTCTTTTTTTTTAACAACGTTTTTATAAGTGGATTAATATTAATCTAAAGACGATGTGGGGTACAGCTTAATATTAAAGTTTTAAATTTTCACTATTAATTTAACCTCAAATTTATTAACCTTAGTTAAGGCTATATAGTTAAACAAAGAGGTTTTCTAAGGAAGATTATTAATATACTCGTACATACTACGCCTTCTTTATCTAATTTGTTAAATTTATATACCTAATTCGTCTTGTTATCTTAGCCCTTTGATAAATTATATCTACTTTAAAGGGCTTTGTTAATTTAATAATGAAATATAACACAGAAATTTGAATCATGTAAATGAATAATGAGAAAGGTCCAAAGGTGTTAGTTATTAACTATGTCGTTCTGATACCAAATCTTGAAGATTTATCGTGATTTACGTATATAGATAAATAGTTAATTATGGTATAAAAGCACTGGAGAAATAAATATTGCTAAATCATAAAAAAGTCAAACATTTATGTTTGGTTATTGTAAAGTATGAAGGAGTTAAAACCTAAAATAACTAAATAATTGTAAAAAAAAGGCTATATTTCATCTAAAAAAATAGAAAGTTAATTAAGAAAACAAAAGGAATGTTCCAGAAAATCAAAAACCGGAAGGTAATATTCCGGATGTTAATGTTCGTATGTACATGTGTGTGTATTGGGAAATGGCCTTTTAATCAACTACTACTGGATTGATTTTGACAAAACTTGGTCAGATTACTTCTATATATGAGGCATTGATGCCAGTCAATTTTCAACCTAAAAGGTCAAGGAATTAAGGCTGTAGAGAAAGGTCCCCTCAATATCTCAAGATTTTGCCTAATTAAGGACATATTTTTCTTAATCCTATTTGTTAACAATTAAAAAATAACATTTACAAAAATACTTTGCAAAATCGTAACTCCACCCTAAAAAAAATGTTGGTAACAATTGCTATGTTGTAATGTCACAGGTGAGCGGTAGGATTAAATAATACACACTCGTATAGTGTAAAAAAAGTAACTCGGTCTAGCTGTTTAAAAAAAAACTCAATCGCTCGATTGACTCGATACATGGTGCGTTAAGCCTCGTCACCAGTCTGCCGACAGTACAAGCGAAATTTGTTATATGTAATTTCTGAAATTGACATTAATTTAGTTAGGATCACGGAAATGCTATAAACTCTACAGATGCCTACTCGTAGAGGTTACGAGAGGTTATATTTTTATAATTGCTATGGGTGTTCCCTTATAGCAATTTTACTCGTACTTTAAATGTAGTATAATTTTGATGATAAAACCATAATTCAATAGCTGTGCTATAAGAAGAAAAGTATGGTAATCAGTAAAAAAAAAACGGGGTATTTTGTCTGGTAAGTAACCACACAAAATAGAGTTTTATGATAAAAACCTACGGTTAATGTCAAATGATTAAAACACACATGCAGAACTAATACTGCCACACTAACATGAATTAAATATCGTATGCGTGAGTCAGAATAATTAAATGAAATAAACGAAAAAATATTTTATTTAAATAAAATTTTAAATATTTTTAATTAAAAATAAGCCATCCATCAGAAACAATCACAGTTGTAAGACTTGCCTGGAATGCGGCTTTAGCCGCATGACGGGAAAGTCCTACAACTGTGTTGTCAGATTTTCTATGATAACGTTGTTCCATTCATACTCGTACTTCTAAAACAATTTTGGCATTTCGATTTGTAAAACAATATCTGTTATCTTTTTTTTCACTACTTTCGTGAAATAATATTTTTAATTAATATAATATATTAATTATAATAATTATATTATAATATTAACATAATAATATTAATATTATAATATTTAATATTATATAATAATAATTTTAATTAAATTCATTAAATTTATCACGCTTGAATAAAAATACATTTAAATTTTGGTACTTACTTTTTTAAACACATCAATTAAGAAAAGGTCTACCAAATGGGCTCATAATGTATCGATTGGGTTTCTTCTGTGTAAGTATAATAAAGAAAACCAGTAATGTACTGGGAGAGACTTATGTTATTTGTCAGAGTATACTCTTTTTTAAATACCACAGAAGAATACATAAGGTCTGTTGAGCCGATTTATAAGGAATAACAAGTAAAAACGAAATAACAAAAAAGCAGGGAAAACTAAATATAATATTATATGACCGAAGTTAATTATGGGAATCAGTTTGTTAAAGATACTTGTACCTTTTGCTCGTGGTTTTTTTAATACTTACTTCATATCCATTATATAATTTAAAATGTTTCATCATCTGTGAAACCGTTACAAAGCAACAGTTAACCCGATTTGCACTAAGAGGACTTAACTTTAAACGTAATATAAAAGGTTTAATGAAATACGCTACAGTTTATCATATTACATCATAAAAAAAAAATTTAGTATATTTTTAGTCCTATATATTTTTAAGCTACTTCTGTCATTAAAGGTAGTTTACAACTGCACCATTGTGTATTTTTTAAAAGTGCATGTTCACGACTTATTCCTTACCAAATTGTCCGATTTAGAGTTTATTTTATGTTATATAGTTGATTCCTCTAGTGGTACCGATTAATTTTTTTTTCATACAACATTACTGTTTCAACTACATGTACACGTTTTTAAAAGTAAATAAAATGTTATTCCATTAATAACTTCTCATATCTTTTTATTGTTATTATTGAATTATTATTTAACCTATTTTTTTTTTTTACAA
Source organism: Zanna intricata (assembly GCA_010016005.3). Taxonomy (NCBI): domain Eukaryota; kingdom Metazoa; phylum Arthropoda; class Insecta; order Hemiptera; family Fulgoridae; genus Zanna; species Zanna intricata. The sequence goes on along the minus strand of JAAAKQ030118793.1, from coordinate 7,391 downwards.
TTAGAAATTTATAATTATTAATTAATCAATATATTTAAATTTAAAAAAAGTTAAAAAAAAAAAAGAATGAAGTTGAATTCGAACCGTTGTGCTTGTAAGATGCCGTTGTAAGATACAAATATTTCATTAATTAAAATTTTATTTGGCTATAATTCTGAAATCATTGAAAATAAGTACCACTTATGACATATCGTTGAAAAACTCTCAATGAAAGGTTATTACTTGCAGTTAATAAAAAGTTCAAAATCCAAATATATTTTGGATTTTTGGCTTTTTTGGACATTTTGGTCAAGTAGATCACAATCAAAAGGGAGAGGTGCACAACAAGATGTTACAACAGTTATAAATCAGAGGGTTCGAATCCCGGTCAGGCATGGCATTTTTCACACACGATACAATTCGTTCATCTCATCCTCTGAAGATATAACCTAACGGTGGTTCCGGAGATTAAAGAAAAAAAAAATAAATAAATAAATAGATCAGAAATTTCATCATCCTACGACTAATCATTTCTGAGTTATGCGATATACAGAAAGGAATTGGGTACAGACATCACGCTGAAACTTATCACAATTGATTCAGGGTTGATCAAAATGGATATTTCTGTTTAAATCTGAAAACCGCAAATTTTTGCGATTACAATAAATGGATTGAGATAATTTAATGAAACTTTTTATATATCTAAGCAACAATATTTTCTATAAAATAAATAGATGTCAAAATTATACCTTTTAAAATTCCAAAACGGTAGCCATTATAATTGTTTAATAATTAAACCTTCATAAATATGAGTTTATTCCATAAAACTTATCTTTTATTAAATAAAGTCTTTCATCGTGAATAAAAATGACACTCATTTATCGATTTATTCAAATCGATCCATAAAAAGTTCAATATGACTTTAATTGTGAAAATGTTGTGCTTGAAAAAAGACATAAAATTATCAGCTGCAAAATTTCTATACCGCTCCCAACAGATAAATATATTTAATGCCTTACCGGATTTCAAATTTGTTATTTTTTCTAATATCATTTAATAAATTTTATATTAAGGTTAATTAAAATGTTTTCTTGTAATATAATCATACGATAGGATATTAATTTTTATATGAGGTAACACTGATATATATTCAGCCCACCGGGTTGATCTAGTGGTTAACGAGACATCGCAAATCAACAACTGATTTCGAAGTCGAGAGTTCTGAGGTTCAAATCCTAGTAAAGGGTAGTTACTTTTATAACGCATTTGAATACTAGATCGTGGATACCGGTGTTCTTTGGTGGTTATGTTTCAATTAACCACACTTCTCAAGCGTGGTCGACATGAGATTGGACAAGACTACACTTCATTCAAATTCATACATATCATTCTCATTCATTTTCTGAAGTTAATACTTTACACTAGTTCCGGAGGCTAGACAGGAAAAAAAAAATAAAAACAACACTGATATGTTCGATACCAGCTAATGGAATATTGCCAAAACTTTTAAGAAACCGATTTTCCCTCTATAGAAATCGATTTTTAAAATTGTTTACTAATTTTTTTTCTAAAATCAACTTTCAAAATCATTTCTATCTTACATTTAGTAATTTATTTGATCGATTTAAAAAAAAAATAATCAGTAATATTTTTAAACCTAATGGTGAATTAGAAAATAAAGGCTTTTTCAAGGAAAAAGCAAGGAAAGTTGTACAATCCTGTGGCCGGATTTAATAAAGCCCATTTTATTAGTACTTTATTTAATTAAAATTAGAGTTATCTTAAAATCCGCTTCCCATATAAAAAAAAAAAAACGCCGCTTCCAATAAACGCAAACATGAGATTAGTGTCTGAATTTAAAAAAACGAATAAAAATAATGGAAGATTGTTTATGAAAATACTACAAAAGGATATGATGAGCACACTGAAATATTACAATATTTTGTCTTAAGATTTCAAACTAGGTACTCTTTCCACGAATGTCATATGCTTAGGCTTTGAATATCAGATTAAGTCAGTCTTTGTGTCATTATAAATCACAATCAGAAAGAAAATAATGATGACGGCAAAATTTATAAATATACATTTATATGTTAATGTCGTTCACTGAAATGTTTCATTGAAAAAATTTAAAAGAAGGAAAACAAAGGGATTTCCACTAAAAAATAAAGGTTTTATTTTATCAATCCATTTTCAAAAGAAGAATAAGCCGTGAACAAATATATATATATATATATATATATATATATATATAAAATAACGTAACAGTGTACGGTTCTAATAAGAACCTTTTCCTTTTGTTGAAGTTGAATAATAAACAATAAGCATTATTTCTATGTATTATTTTTTTATATCTAATTTTTTTCCGTTACAAGTGCATCTGAGTTGCTTCTTTTATGTATCTATTTTCCATTCCTTTATTTATTCTCTTTTTACATATTCTTATTTTGCATCTCCTTCTACTTCAAAATTCCGTTCCATTTATACTCGGCTAATTTTATATCTTTTCTCTTGTTTTCTCCAATAATATTTAATATTTTACAAATTTTAAACTTACTCTAATTTTCCTATACATTTATTCTTCCAACTTGTACTCTCTTCATAACTATCTTGGTTAATTTTCTCTTACTGACTACGTAAAATATTCAATTTGTTTTTTTTTTCCCAAACCACTCGTTTTTATTTGTTTATAAATTTCAATTTATATTAATATTTATTTGAATAATTTTCTCTTCATCCATTTTAAGGATCAACACACTCATTTAAGGTTCACATTCCCAAGGTTCCTCCTCAAGAATAAGTTTAAAAGAATATATAATTTAATTTCCTAGGCGCGAATAGTTGCGTGTCGAGCTTTTTATCCGGAGGTTACAGGATTGAATCTCGGTCAGGCATGATATTCTTCATACACTACAAAATTCCATTTTCATATCCCACGAAAAAAGCTATAGCTGTGGCGATAACATCAAGAAAAAAAAATTACTTATTAACCTAAAGCCTAGTTACTTATAAAACAAATTTTTTAATATGTACTTCAATCACGCACGTTAACTACGTTGTTCATTTTTTTTTTTTTTTTTTTTTTTGATAAAACTAATAATACAATTTTTCAGTTATATTATTCTCAAACAAAATTTAATAAAAAAATTAAAATATGTTAATAAAAAATCCTATGTGGACAACATTTGATTTTCTAGTACAACTACTTAATTACAAATACATATTTTTTTAAATGAAAAGTACATAAAATTTTATTTCGATAATAACTTCTGATATTTTTTTAAATTAAATTTTTATTTATCATAAACATTGTATTTTACAATCAAAGGTTAATAATTATTAATAAATCAATATATTTAAATAAAAAAAAGAAAAGGGATGAAGTCTGATTCGAACCGATATGTATCCTTGTAAGATTAAAATATTTCATTAATGCAATTTTATTTGGTTATTACTCTGGAAAAAATAAAAAAAAGTTCTACTTATCATATCTCATTGAAAAGCTCTTAATGAGGGATTATTACTGTAGTTGATAAAAAGTCCAAAACGCATTTTTTTTTTTTGGATTTTGGCCTTTTTGGACACTTTTGGTTCAGTCGATTGCAATCAAAAGCGGAAATTCACTTGATGTTACAACATTCCTAAATCCAAAATTTCAACATTCTAATACCAATCGTTTTTGAGTTATGCTACGTACGTATTGTTATGCTAGTAACAAGTACGTAGTATGTTTACGTTATGCTAGTACGTACGTACTCACGCCGAAACTAGTCAAAATGGATTCAGGGGTGGTCAAAATAGAACGTCCGTTGAAATTTTAAAATCGAAATTTTTCGCGATTACAATAATTTCTTGTATAAAGTACAAGGAAGTAAAAACTGAGGTATATTATACCAAAAAAAGTAGATCAGAGAACCAGAAAGTGTAAAACTTGAATTGTTATCCATGGGAAGTTAGTAGAACTAACGACAGCACATTCCTTTCATTGCAGTTAGACAAAATTAATGAATGTACTCAAGTCTTGTTCAGATAATATTACCCTCGCCATATTTGCTTACTCAATAGATTTTTCTTAAACGTAAACAGTTAACTCATGCGTGCGAAATTTTGAAGAAACAATATGGCTTTAATAAAGAAATCTACCGTTAGTATAGAACCGTTCATATGGGATAACAGTACACTGTGGTCTGTTATTTTTCAGATTATATTTATTAAAGCTATTAAATAAGTTCAAAATATTTGTAACTTTTTGAGTTTTTTTCTTCATAAAAATCTGGTAAACTTTTAACCATCCAGTCTTATAATATCTTCTAAATGTTTTTCATTACATAATATTTCTGACGATGAACCTCAGAAATTTCCTTTTTTTGAAATTAGAAGAGTCGTTTGTAGAAGATTGTTTGGTAACAAATAATTTCTAAAAAAGTAACATCCGTTAGAAGCTAAGATCCAGAGTCTTGCGAATAATTTATTTTTAAATCATTTAAAAATTAAATATATTCGAGATCAATCGATCTATTATTATTGAGGAGCTGGAATATAAGATCTAAAAGAAAATTTTAATTATTTCTCATTAAATGTTAAAAAAAAAAATATGTTTAAATATATACGAGTATATGTGTAATGAAATTAACCATTGAACTTTTCATAGCGAAATGTTCATTCCAAATTGTCTTGAGCTTACAAGATGATGTACAAATGTTTTGAGCTTACTACGTGAATTATTAATTTTTTAAAAATTGAGTAATTACATTTTTTAAATATTATTTTAAAAAATTAAAAAAAAACTTTATTTATTATTATTTTGTTTGTTATGAACGTGAATGATAAGCTAAAATGTTATATATATAAAAACCTAATATAATAGACCTGAGTTCTGCAAATCTAGAAAAAATGAATAGCTCTAAAGAACAGATTATACTAGCAGGATTTTATTTTTACTTTATTGCAATAGTCAAGTAATTTATATGGTGTATGTTAAAATGTTTTTTCCTAGAAATTAAAAAAGTCAGAAAGTAATTTAAATACAAAATGTAGATGAATAAATAAAATAAACTATTCATCCTATTACTAAAACACACTATAGCTATTCAAATCAGTATTGTAAATGTTTTATGAAAAGTAGCTTTTTTCATATGCAAAATCAACACGATAAAAGAAGGAATATAAAAACTTACCATTATTTAGCTTGTTTTTTCTAACATTAAAAAGACTAAAGAAGAATGCTTTATGTAATACAAACAACTGAGTCTTTTAAATTTAATATATATACCGTTACTTTTTACAAACAGAAAGAAAATAAATAGGAAGTAAAAGAAATTAAAAAAAAGAAGTAAAATAGGAAAATAAGGAGAGATTTTTTCGAGGAAAAGAATAGTAAGAATAGAAGTTTGAATGGCTACTCGAATGAAGCATAAAAAAAGTCGATATTTTAATTTTATTTGATATTTTAAGTCGATATGAAGTTGATATTAAGAATCGATATTTTAACCTTATTGCATCCCATCTTCAGCCAAGAAGTTACAGAACAGTTCTCCAAACAAAATAACTATCACTCATCAATAATTGAAGTTAAAAATTAATTCAAAATACTGCTATGGTATTCAAATAACTGATTTACAAAGCTGAATTTAGCTTGGAACTGAAGGAGGGGGTTTAAAGAAGTTTCGGCTGCAATATGCCCGATATTATTTATTAGAACTTAATAAGCTAGTTTTTATTTCCATATATTTATGACAAAATCAGCGTTCATTTTTTATCTATTTTGCATCTATTTTTTCCCTATATGAGGTAGGGATGAGTATACTCGTAATTTTAATCTTTCTTTTTCGTCGATGAATTAATTCATAAATTCACCACAAACGTTTAGAAGTTTATATGAGGTAATATGGAAATTAAGTTTCTTAGCGTGTGTAAAATGTTAATCCTGACCGGGATTCGAACCCGAGATTGCCAGTTGAAAGACCTGAGACCTACCACTCTGCCACAGATTTATTTAAGAGGGTTTTGCACCTAGAATATTTTAATATCCCTGCGAGTATAGTGGCAAAATGACGAAATATAATGATTACCTAATACCACAGAATCATGCAATTAAAATTTTCCCCCTCAAAAATCCAAGTAGTTTTCAAATATTTTTCTATGAATGACACTTGCAGCATCTTCCAGTGTTCCTTCCTTTATACCTCGTACAATAAATAATAAAGTAAATAAATTTTAAATATTAATATACACATTAACAAGGAATAAGTGCCATGCGTTTTTAATTTACACAACTAAGTAGTACTAGACAGTTATAGTTCCATTAAAACCAGATAAGAACTTTGTTCTTGAACGCATTGAAAGTATTTACGCGATTCCAAATTATTGAATTGTAGAATATTTCACAATACTGTGGTTTTAACCACTCCATTTTAAAATATTCATATTACTAAGTTTTTTCATATTTCTATATTTTTTCTGTAACGTAAATTAAACTAAACTTTGTCAACTTTAACTGTAAATAAATAATTTCAGAATATAGTTAATATAATTTTAGAAAGAAAATTTAATTTATTTACTAAAAAATTTCATTTTATAAAAATAATAGAATTTGTCTAAAATTATAGAGATATTTAGCACCATGCGTAACATGTATTTTACTTCTAAATGCAAAGCTACGGTATCCTCTAAGAAAGAAAATTTGAAGATTCTTTCAGTCAAATTAAACCTTATTTTTATCTTATGTTTGAAATTTTATAAATATAATTCTTATTTATACAGTGCTTATGATAACTGCAATCCTTGAAAAAATTACACTTTTTACTTCCTTTTACGAAGTACTAGGAAGGGTGTATATAGTTTGAAATGCGTAGACTGCGATTTAGAATACGTCAGCATGACTAATCGCTTCTTTTCAGTCAGTATTAAAGAATATATAAATTTTATAAACAAAGGATAAATGAAAAAAATCTAATTTTGCCAAACACATTCTTGAATGAAAATCATAATTACGACCCAGACAATTTTATTAATATACTTTTTTATTCTAAAATTAATATTTTAGAAAAATTTAATATGTATTTATACAATAAACTAATAAATGAGCAAACAAAATTTGATAATGACATCTTATTCATACAAATTTTAAATAATAATTGTTAATTCCTATGTTGGCCAAACTGATTCCTTCCTAATAAACATAACAGTTGAAATTACCAAACTGACAAGATGAATTACATATGACATGATTTCAATAATACAGGATCAATTGTTATATTTATACAGGGTGTATCAAAAGTGCACGGCAATCAATTGGAAACGGATTCTATATCTAAAAATAAGAAAAAAATTTCTAATAAACATATGCCTGAAAACGTTTTGTTAGCGAGTTATGGCTAGCGAAAGATTTCGCCCGGTTTTCAGTTCCTCCC